>JAHWXV010275336.1:0-12011 GCA_024586415.1 Phrixothrix hirtus | reverse complement strand
ATATATATATATATATATATATATATATATATATATATATATATATATCAGCTAATTGCAATATAGCTGCCTTCATATCTTCATCAGAAATGGTTCTAATTTTTCTCATCATCGACTGATTTCGCATTTTGAGATATCGGTGACACTAAATATTAGGGAAGAGTTACACAAACAGCATAAGCGAGTTAGAAGATATTTCACTGAATATACCTACACATTTAGAAGTTATCCAATAGATTTATTTTTATAGATTAATACTTTCTCAATATCTCCCGATTTAAGTATATCGTTTTATTAGCATCAGTTGTAGTTTATGTTAAGTAGTTACAAAAATAAAAAAGGAACTGAATTACAGTAAGTCCTGTAAGTAAATTTTAAAAAAATAACAGTGTGATCTGTAAGAATACAAAGACAAAAGCATATTAGCTTATCTAGTGTAAAAGGTATAGCTGTATTATCAATGAATTATTAGATTGTTTTAAATGAGGTAAATACCGCGCTACGTGATGTGACAGTGTCGACCAATAAACTAAACACTATATACCGTATCTTCCTGCAATAGTGTATCCCACAGCATTAGGTTAAGTAGAAAACTTTTTAAAGCCATTAAGTTTTATTTTAGGTTACGATACTTAGATAAATTTACAGATAACAAATCATAGTCTAACAAAAAACAATATCAGTGATTGAATGCTGCTTAGAAAAAAATCTAATTAATTTTTAATGAAATATTTTACTTTAACAATGCAAAAAGACATTTTTACTTACCAAAACTTTACTTCTATTTAAAATCACTCTATAACAGAGGTAATTGTTCTATACAAGGTGTGTGACCAACAACAGGTATAAATTAAGCCAGGTATACAAACAGTTGATTAAAACATAACTTGTAACATTGTACATCATGTAAAATTGGCCCTATCTTCTGTATATAAAATCACATGTTATGCCCTTGAATAGAAATGTATGCTTAAAAACAAACAATTAATCTGCATAATATATTTTTAGTAAATAATTTTAATATTATCTTAAAGCGAATGAACCTATTTCCAACCAGTACAAGCATATGCTGTTCATCGATGATGTAAGTAAATTGGTCGAGGTGATAATTCATTGCGTACTTGTAAATGTGACTGTGCAGATGTTGAAAACAGATGAGCGGTTACTAACATTGCGGTAATTTATTTTGAGTTATACTGACGTGTGGAAATCTCATCGTTTTTGTCGCATGTATGTCGAGTCAACGCCGCATCGCGCGTCGTAAGTAAGGTCACGACATATTTCGTAGCGGGTAAGCAGTTCGCTAGTTTGTCATCTCGATGCCACTACAACAAAAGCCGCTTCGCCTGTTTTAACCCTTGCTAAACAGTTGAGTATATATACGGCTTTATCATTTACGAATAAGGAACTAGCATATACGCATATAGTTTTTGACATATTGACATATAATTATGCAATGCTGGATTATGTCATTAATTTATTGTAATTAGGTTATCTCACAGTATTAACATAAAAATGATAAGATTGCATACTGTTTATCAAACGCCGGTTCAGCTATCTAAAATTATTTCTAAACCTAATACATGTAATAAATTTGACGTTGAAATTATCAACGAACATATGAAGTCTTTCAACCCGGTCATTTTCCTTTACAGGGGGGTTATATTTCATTTATGTGCTATCTACCTACAGATTTTTCAATAACGACTATGTATAAAGGCTTCAAAAGTTAGTGTATAGAATTAAAATCTCTTACGAAGTATAATGTAAAGCTGACAAAAAATTCAATTTTGTAAAGCTAAGGCATGAACATTTTTGGGTGTCTAAATCCGTTTCGTTTCTTGAAAAGAGTACTTCATATGGAAAAAACAATTTAGATACAGCAATTAATTGAAATTAGAACAATATAAGAAGGACCTATAAAATAGCGTGAAACGTATACAAATGTTGGAGCAAGTAATAAAATGTAATTTTTAAACCAAAAATGACAGCGTTCAATGAATCATTTATCCCGATCGAAAATAATTTGATGTATGCTGTCATACACATGTATGACATGAGGCTGTATTTAATTCACATAAAGAAGATAATCTTTGGATTATACAATTTCCTTCTACAAGTATGTGAGGCGGAGAAAGTTGTCATTTGAATAGATAGCTGTTCGATTCAAAAGAAAAATTAATCTTTTCTTGTCTTCGTATAAAAAAGTTAATTTGCAAACGTTAAAGGTAAAATACTTTGACTCTGTACATATCTTCATGTACTGAGCTTCATTTCCTTACCAGATGAAAGGGCACCTCAAGAAAATGAAAAACATATGATTTTAATAACTTTAAAGAATGTGTCAAGAATGAGAACAAAACGAGGAAAGTAAAAGAAATAAACGTTAACATTTATGGAGCTTAATATATTTTAATTATCAGTACAAAGTGAGCAAACTGTAGCCAAGACCTCGTTTCTGATAGAAACGACTTCTGAAGCACAAGGAAAATTAAACGTCTTCCGGAATCCTAAAGATGTGATGGTGTTTACAAAATTCTTTGCAGTGACAGTAATAAATCGTATATACGTTAAAAGAACAGAATGGTAGATATCCGAAAACTAAAGCACAAGAGCACCGTAAAGAAGGGACATCATAACTCATCTTTATCACAATATACAGAAAACAATATAGATCTTGAAAACACCCAAGTACTCACCAGTATAAACTATCTGAATTCCAGAATCACATGAAAGATCATATGAATTGAAAAATACTTGAAAATCTAAACAAAGAAGATGATGCTCGAAGATTACCATACATATGAAAACCTCTACATGTTAATAACCGTGTTGATACAAATAAATAACAGAAACAAATAACACAAAGCACAATAAAAGAATAAAGAAATTTCATTTAAAGTAATCGTCGAGTATGACGTCAATAATGAGTCTATATACATATAGAAGTACCCAAAGCGACATACATCATTCCTGCTAGACATAAATAATTAACTTGATAATAAAAATACGATTATATCAAAACGTCATTTGTTAAATTTTGTTCTATTACTCAGAGCAATAACCGAAAAAGCTTAAATATACTACCTGCGGAATCCTCAAAAATAACGCGTACGCACACGTATACATAAATACACACGCATAAGCGTGCCTATAGACACACACACACACACGCACGCTCGCACGCACGCACGCACGCACGCACGCGCACACACACACACGCACATGCACACGCACACGCACACGCACACGCACACGCACACGCACACACAAACGCAAATACCCAAATAAATAAAATATTAAACCAAAATTAAATGATAAACCTATGTATACTGACAGTAAATCAGTTTCTTTAAAGTAAAATAATCCCAACGATAAAATTTTATTTTTAAGGCATTTTTGATAAAACAAGAAGTGATTGTAATTTACCAGGATCTCAAAAATGCAATTTTCAATATATTGAAGCGTTCATTAACAATTTCAAAAATATTTCGAATTTTATTAATTATACATAATTCTATTCAAATTAGGAGTATCCATATTTTTTTGTAATATTTGTATTTACCTAATTAAAGTATCATTTGCAAATTTAAAGTCTTCTTATTTAAATCTATTAATCATAATAACAAAAAAGTAACAACAATACCAACAAATCTAGCACAACAAGCACTAGCAGTAACTATAAAATTAGTAACAACCTTTTAAAACTAAAACTAACATAAATAATGCATGAAGATACAAAATGAAAATGTTCTTGGCCTTCTATGCAATGGAACCCCATGCTTTACCTTTCGACCACTGGTTAAAACTGTAGTTATGTATATTACCATGAATTAGTTTTGGACTAGTCAATAAACGCGGAAGTAAATCAATTTTGCTTATAAATCATTTTAAATAAGTTGGTGAAATCACATCAAGGATTAATTACTTTCCTTTCTCTATATGAAATTACACTATATGTGTACGTATGTGGTCAATGTAGCTCAAAAACTAAACGTTGTAGAAAAGTATAACTTTATATTTTATTTTACTGCCTTCTTAGAACGTTCTAGTAAAAATTTTGTTAAAATTTAATGACTGGAAGTGCCACATTATTCTTGTGATTTTTAGTTCTTTTACGATGTTTTTAAACTTACTACGTTTCTTACACCTATAATGATCTTATACTCGAACTAATCGGTTTCTCTAAGAAAATTTATTGAGGTGAGTTATTAAGGAAAATCCCCGAGTTAAGCAGTGTTTCGCGTCGCAAGTTAATTGGATGGGTGACCGTTAGAATTATCGTTTCCATAATAAATATAAATAATAATTTAATCATTTGTGTGCCCTATTTTGATATCTATAGGGTAACATTGAAAAAGGTACAATGCATGTACCACATGGTAGATGCATTCAAAAGAATAAGGAAGTTTCTATACACTTATGTCCAAATTTCTTTTGTTTTAGAGATAGAGCGTGTTAAATTTTCTATTAATAAAAAAACCATACTGGTGGCTTCATATGACAGTTTAATGAGGATTTTCGTCACTCGAATAGTGCATGTTATTATGCATATTTAGAATACCATCGGGAATAAAACCCGCTTCATGAGTAAATAAAATTAATGAAAGGATATTTCCATTGCGATTTTGCAGCCACTCGCAGTATTGCACATGAGGTAATTGATTTGCTTCCAGTAAGTGATGAACTTTCTGAAAATGAGAGAGCTAAGGAAGCTGTACTTTAAGAACTATCCTGACTGACTTGCGGTTTACAGTTTATAGAGAGGCAGTAATTCTTCTTGTACTTATATACGGATTGTTTTCTACCATTTGCAAAACACTTTCTTCATTATTAACAGTGCGACGAGTTCTTCGAATGCCACTATCAACTTTTACCCTTTTAAAGTACTCGTCTTCTCCCAATCATCGATGAACGTCAATGAATGTTCTCACATTAGGAACCTGTCGTGTGGGACATTTTTCTCTGTAGATTCGCTGAGCTCTACTAGAATTTGATTGAGCCTCACCATAACACATAATCATGTCTCTGTATTCAACAAAAGTATATTTAACCATTTTGAGCAAAAAGAAGCGGTAATCTAAACAATAAATCTCATTAGAAAATTGGGGAATGTAGCTGAAATAAATTATTATAATGTCTGTTTGACAGTTGTCAGGGACTTCTTTGTTTCATAGTCAACTGCCCACAAACGTTATGAGTACAGTTGCATTAGAAACACTATTTTCAAATTCTAATGATTCGAAACTGCCGAAGATAAATCGAAAGAACATTTTTGTTTTAGAAAAATGGAGAAAGATATAGAAAAAATCGAAGAATAAGTAAAAATTCCTAATTTTATTAGAAAATTTAAGACGCTCTATTGCGAAAACGAAAGGACTTTGGTCATAAATATATAGGAACTTTTCTTATTCCTTTGAGCTTCTCTACCATGTGGTACTATGCATTGTACTTTTTTCAATGTCACCCTGTAAGAGAAAGTCATTGTCTCACACCAGATTTTTTTTATTACAAAATAATATCAAATAATTATACTTAATCATATTAAAAAAATTATATTTGATATGTGTACCTTCTACCTTAATAAGTGTTGTAATTCTTACAGGTAAATACTTATATAAATTTATAATAAAACTTTCATAAATTTTTTATAATTGTTGTTGTAAAATACGAACATTCCGAGCCATCTATATTTATTTAAACGCAGGATCTACTTAACCATTTATTACTCGCTGTGTATAAAGATCTAAATTTTTTGAGTAGGTATTTTACCACATAAATAATAGTTTTTTGTAAAAAGCATTAGCATTTATGGACGTTGTAACTCTATTTACTAAAAATTTTATACGAAAAAATATTAAGAAATTGTTTTATAAATTTTATAAAACAATTTCTTTTTGTTATTTCAATTTTATATCTAGTGGTTTAAAACTAATTCAAAGTACTGTATATGTATATTTTACTATATCAAATTCAGTGAAAATATATTATTGTATACTTCGGTATACCTACATTACTACTAATTAAAATCATTTCTTAGCTATGGTATCTGTGATAATTAAAAATCACCATTGGCTGTAATTACTTTTTAATTAACATTTTAACAAAATTATATATTTTACATATTCATCACTAAATCAGTCCAGACAAATATCATTAGGTCATTATTTAAAAAGTATGGTCGTATTAACAGAATTATCACTAACATCAACAGAACTAAATTGAAAACATTCTGCAACATGCATTTCTATACATTACGACCAATAATTAATTAAATCAATTAATCACTATCACTATAAACTGTTTTTACATTATTTTCTATTTGACTTATTTTATTTATTGCGCTAAATTGGATAACTTCATTCAATAAACTATTTCGTAACCTTCGTTCTCGAATTACATATAAAATTGACGCTAATACAAATAATACTAAAATAATCCATAGAAATATATACAGCTTATAATATATTCTTTCTAATTGAATATTTGTTACTACAGAATGTGGATAACAATAATTTTCGATATTAGACATAGATGTTAATATAGCATCCGGATAACAAGATGTACATTCATAATCATTAGAACCGGAGCAATTTCTACATGTATAATGACATTTTAAACACATGTTAGCTATAGAATTAATACTTAGATCCTCTACCATTGGCTCGTGTTTTTGATTATCTAGGTAACTTGGGTAAAATTGTTCAGGGCATTCCAAAAAGCATTTACCAACATGCAGGATATATGGATGAAAGCATTCTGTAAAAAATGTAATTCATAATAACCAAATATAAAAAATAATAACATATTGAACAAAAATAAATTGTGACTGAAACTAAAAAAAATAAAAATAAGTCATGCAACATAGAACCCCATTAATCAACTTACCTTTTAGAAGCGATGATTCTGTATCTATCCAACTTTGTAAATCACATTCACATTTGAAATTGAATTAACTATAGTTGAATACAACGCTAAAATTAAAATGTAGAAGTTTCAGCCACAATTTATTTTTTGAATATAATTACAAACACTTGATTTACATATGCCAACAATAGTAAACAATTCATTTATTTGCTGGGATTT
This sequence comes from Phrixothrix hirtus, assembly GCA_024586415.1. Taxonomy (NCBI): domain Eukaryota; kingdom Metazoa; phylum Arthropoda; class Insecta; order Coleoptera; family Phengodidae; genus Phrixothrix; species Phrixothrix hirtus. The sequence continues at coordinate 4,925 of JAHWXV010275336.1, read as the reverse complement.
AATTTAGACAAATATTTTAAAATATGTATAGAATTAAGTCGTTTTAATAACAGAATCTCAGCAAATAAGTTATATGTTAGGCCATTAAGACTAAAATTTCAGTGTTATAGTTACCTAAATCTACCGTTTTAAGTGAACACACACATCTGCTTATCCATTGTTCTAAGGTTATCTTTTAAAACATTGAATACTAGATTGAACACAATAGCGTATAAGAGAGAGAATTGTAATACTTTTAAAATAAGTAAAAATTTATGCAGGCAATTTTCTAAGGTTACTGTAAACATTCCACACTATTTAACGGAAAACTACTAGAGTATATATTATAACATCTATTTATAACTAAGACAAATCTTTGGTTTATTCACATCTAGAGCACGAACATTTTTAAGTTTAAAATATAGGTAAAATAATGGCTGCAATAATAAAATAATAACTACATTAAAGAATGAACTGGTACTAATGTGGTTTAACAATAAAATAATAATAGATATAATATTTATGCATTATTAAATAATAAGATCTACAATAAAAGACTCTTCAATCACCACGCCAGTTCATCCTTGAAATTCTTTTTTACTAGCTAAATAATTTATACATCATTAACATAAATCACAGCAAATTACTTAAACAAATTTAACTTATATACACATGAAAACCATTCACAAAATTTATAATAAAATGTTAATAATAAAAATTTAAGGAAATAGTTTTTAATAAGATATTCAATTCAAACAAACCTTCCTTGCATATATGTATTAATAAAATTTAAAAAATACCAATTTTTCATATATATTCTATCAAACATTCTGTTTTATCTTCATTTTGAACCACCTATACATATACGTAAAGATACTATTATATTTTTAATTATACATCAAGAAAATGGAATTTAAATAACTTCAAATGTTTTTAAACGAAAGCATCTCTAATAAATTTTAAAATATCAATAACAAACGATTAAACAAGACAATACATAATAATGTGCATGGTTTTCATACAGAAAATATAAATAAGCTACTGACTCTGTAAGTGACTGAAGTCCCTCTTATAATTTCAATATGTATTGGTACCTTTAAATGTTAATTAAGTAATTGCACTTATATATTATCATTCAATCATTCGCACGCAATGCATAAACTATCATCCGATACAATAATTACTATATGATACAATTATTAAGTAGACAAGTTAAAATTTGGCACATATATAATTATTAATATTTAAATATTAAGTAACATAATAATGTAGGATGTAAGTACCTTTTTTTAGTGTTACAAGAAATAAAATCTCTATTATCATAAAAAGTTGAATTTTTATTAAAAACAGATTAAAAAAAAGTATTATTCAAATTGTAAATTCTGAAGCAGATTTTTTTATAAACTTTAATTAATAATACCGGTGAACTGCATATACATTATTACGTAATTCATTCAAAATTTAAAGTGCTTGGACGTCTATTAGTGATCTGAAAATTTGTTCCTTATCAAGAAGTTATGGAATTCCAAAATAAATTTACACACTAATGATATGTTTAAGTTGTAATACCATTTTTGATAATATTGTTGGTATATATTACATAAAGTAGTATTCATCAATAAAATGATATCTAATAACCCAAAAGCTTTTATTACATTTTACTTTTAACTATAATAGCAATTAATACAAACTCAATTCCGAAATGAAAAAACTTTAAAATTGTATTTTATGAAAATTTCCATTTAATTAATTACTTAGATGTTGTATGTGCTTGCAGATATTAAACCTACAATTAATAAATTAAAAATTAAGATAAAATAATAAGGCTACGTCATTTATTAAATTAAAATTAACTCAAGATAGAAAATACGTATTTATCAAAGTTCCACTACTATAAAGTTTGATATGAGCAAGGTATTTATATAGTTTTTAAAGGAATACGTCTGCAAATATTGAATATGGCAAGGGAAACAAATTTAACAATAAACGCGAAAGAAATTTCAGTTAAATTAATAACCAATATAAATTCTAAAAGTAACATTATTTAAAGTATATCAATACACATTATTCATGAGTATATGTGTATTATTTGTAAGAAGGTACTTCACGTTATAATAGTTTTGTCCATATTAAATTCAATGTTTAATTTTTGTTTACTTTCCTTTGTTATTGCTTATCATATTTGGAAAGTATTATTAAAGCCAAAACAAAATGAGAACAATATTACAATTTTTGTTAGATATTAAAAATACTTTACAATATAAATAAAATAATTAAATATGATGAAAATTATTAACTTCTTCTCTTCATTTATGCTTAAGCCATTTTAAATCTTATTAAATTTTAGAATACTTTACGAGGGCTAAATATGTGTATTAAAAGTATCAAAGTTTTATAAATATTATTTAATATTTAGTATTTTTAAGAAATTAAAAAATGCCAAATTTCGAAGTGAAAATCCTACAAGCAAAATCTGTACATTTCTTGTTACTTTTAAGTTTCAAAAAATTACAAATATCTATTTACACAAATTCAAGTTATTTAGTGTTTGTAATAGATATAAAAATTAAGTATTTGAATTCAATCAATTTTTTAAATTGTGCAATTTTAATTTAATTAGTTTGAATATGTTTTTTAATTATTTTTTTTATTAATAAACGAATATTAGAAAATACATGATGATCATTATATAATTTTAGTCTAAAATGTTTACATCAATATCATTGAAGTGATGGCAGCTTAGGGCTAAAATCTAACGTAAAATATAAATTTTAATATGAACATTTTTCTTGATATCGATGTTACCATTACCTATGTTCACCGTAATATAATTATTGTATTCAGTAGCAAAATGAGGCTTTAGAAGTTAAGTTTCATCTCGATCATATAAAGAAAACTTCTATTAACCATATAAATAATTTTTTGTAAACACGTATAAAGTTTCAATTAAAAGGTTTTTTTAAACTAACTCTTCTGATAGATTATATTTACTTATATTTACAATTAATTTTGAGAAATTGAAAACATTCGAAAATTCTGATATAATAATATATGGCACTAAATTTTTATTTTAACTACATTTATATATTAAAATTTATTTAAATAAAACAGAGATTTTATATCTTGTATCTAAATTATAGTTTTTTTAATACGATGCTTTAAGAGTTGTTTTTCTATTACAAACTGACACAAAACTTGGTAATAGGCAAAATATTTTAAAGAAGTATTATAATTTAAGTACTATATACCAAATTCGCAATTGTTTCAATTAGCCACAGCCACTATATGAATTCTTGTCAGTATCTCATAAAATTGTTAAAATAATAAAAATAAATAACTATCATTAGCACCATTAAATTATATAAATAAATACAAAAATAACCCGCAAGTGAACTATATCTGTACAAATAAATTAGTCTAACTAGAAATTATAAATTGTACATTTAAAGTGTTTATAAATTAATTAGCTATCGTTTTTGCCAAATATTGATAGTGCTAAAAATATCGTTACATTATGGATTATTTACATTTTAAGATACAATAAACAATCAGATCTATAAGTATTGGACTCAAAATTTAAACATGAGGCTAAAGTATCCGTTTAAAGTTAATGTTGTGCACAATTTTAATAGCACATTTAGGGTTTAACACCTTTAATGTATTAAAAACCCACATGAATGACTTAGAACACATCATATCACAAAAAATCATTTGATAATTGTTCGCTTCAACAACTTCTGTATCAATAAACTTAAATTGGATTTCTACATGTTGTACATAAGCTTCTTTAATTAAGGGCATACCAGATATTTCAGAAAAATGTTGCTTCAAAATGGAGGAAATTTTAGCTATTAATTTTTCTTTTTTAAATTCCGGAGCATTATCTTCAGCCAAATAGAATTCGATCCAATTAAAATAATCACAATTTTGACACTCATTGAGATAACCCTGCATTTTACCATAATGAGAACTTATGACGATTTGTTTATGATGTGTTGTAATTAAATTCAAATTCTTATAAGGATCTAAAAGCTTACCCTGTATATGTGACTTACATATATAATTATTTATATTATTACAATATAAATCAAAAACGTAAGCAAATTTTAATATTAGTTTAAATAATAGCTTTAAAATATGCAAAATATTTGCATAAGATAATAAGAATATAATCAACAAACCTAAACATAGTCGGCCGTTCGTTTTTGCGCAAGTGTGAGCTGAATTTACTGGTTCGAAGTCTTCTAAAATAGCTATATCTTTTCTAATCTGAAATTAAAAAAAAATATATATATATATAAATATATATAATACTTCAATAAAATAATTATAAAAATATAGGGTGTAAAATTCCAAGATTCCGTCAAAATTATAATTAATTGTGCCTGCAATTTCGTGTATTTTAATATTCTACACCTTCATAATCTTACGCTTTAACTAGTCATCATATACATATTTTAATTTCGCTTATTTAGTTTTAGAATTCATAATTGTGCAACTGTGCTTAGTTTTCTAAGAAACGATTTTCCATATTTATTTGTAGTTTTGTGAAAATAAATTTTAGTAATTTCTGTTATTACATTTATCATTTTAATTAGTAAAAGTAATTATTCTAAATTTGCTTCTGAAATTAAATTAAATATTTTCATGCATAAATTAGTATTGATCCACAATTCATAATTATTTAAAGTAATTTTTGACCACACCTGTATTTTTTAATGACTTAATGTTCTTTTTAATTTATATCTTAGAATATTTATTTTGAAAATGCAAGTGTTTGTATTATTCAGGTGTAGGAATACATCGTTGAACATTGGTGCATTTAAAATGCACTTAATTTCTACCTGTTCTAAACATGAGTTCTTGACATTGCTACAGTTAATAATAATTTATTATATATTATATATTATATATATATATATATATATATATATATATATATATAT
>JAHWXV010275325.1:0-10849 GCA_024586415.1 Phrixothrix hirtus | reverse complement strand
TGTGTGTGTGTGTGTGTGTGTGTGTGTGTGTGTGTGTGTGTGTGTGTGTGTGTGTGTGTGTGTATAGTACAAGTGATAGGGTTCTATGGCTATGCCCACAAACCTACTCCCACAAGGAATAGTGATTACCTAGAATCACCGTCTTGATGAAACCTATGAACTCATTCCCTATATCAAAACCATTATTGAGAAGCTCGAGAATCTGACACACTATGAACTTCAAAACGTGGCAATTTCAGGAAAAATGCCAATTTATTTTGATTGGATGCTACTCTTTCTTGATTGGAATCAATTTTTTTTGTAATTTAGTTTGATTGGATTTTATTTCGTCCTGCATCTTTTGCAACATTTTCATCAACGACTTCATATTATTATTTTCTGCGTTTCTTGTTACTGGCATATAGAAAACAATTAACACTAGTCTTTAATTATTAATAGCCTGTAAGTTCACACTTTTAGTAACAAATTCGACACCTGACTCCTAACGAAGCTAGTTAATTGTTTAAAGAGACTTTATTTGTGTTCACTAAATTACAGCTATTTATTTACACCTATTCACCCAAGTATTTATTTTACAGTACTCTAATAACAAACGTTTATATTTCTCCTTATTTGTAAAAAATTCTAAGCTAAAGTAAAACTAAAGGAATTTGTTCTGCTATTTATATAGAAAAAAGCAGTATGAAAAATTCTATATTGCTAAGAAATAAAATTAGTCAAAATGCTGATGGGATAAATTTAAATGCCATGACTCATTGCTGTAAACTTGAATTTATTTATTCAATTATCAGTTACAGTAATAGGTAATTCGTGATTACCCCATTTATCTTATTTTTATGAAATTCTCTAGAATGTTTTATAAAATTATTGTCGTTTCTAATTTTGTTACATTACTCCCTTCGTAACCCTTAACTACGTACATACAAAATACGGAACATTAACCCGGACGTATCCTCCTCCAGACTACTGGCTTTATTGCGTTTAAAACATTGTATCGGGTAACTAAATTGCGTGTATCTCCAGTTATCGGTTAAAATATGTACCTTAGTATACGTCAGAATCAGAAAAAACTCAAATGTTTAACAATTAACTCATAAAAAAATGTTTGTTTACAATACCTCATAAGATTTGGTAAACATCGTAATCGTCAATTGCAGTAAATAAATAAGGGGCTTTAAAATTGTAAATGGATTTAATAAACTAAATAAGACCATGTACATAAGAATAAACCAAAAGAAACTAAATTGACATTAATATCTTACGAACTGCTTATATTACGTGATCACTACTCTACACAAGAACTTCTAAACAACACCTGTATCTCTAAGCGAAAATTATTTCTAGTGGGTGTGCAAGACAATTATCAATCACAATTGGATTAGATGAGGTGACAAGTCGGGCGGAATTGTCGTTTGCAAATTATAGTATTTTACGCATCGCCTGTGAGACGACACGTCCGTGATTAAGAGTTAAGACTGTTGTGTCTCGTAAGAGTGATCCTGAACCTAGCTCTTGTGGTGGTTCTACCTTAATTTGCGAATGTCGGAATCTGCATTGCGGTTAGTAGTTACAGCCGTATTTCTTGAAAGAACGACAATCCGCAGAATCCGTCGGTGGCGAAGTTCCCCCTGGATTCCAACTACTCACCAGGATCTTGATACGGATGTCTTAAAATACAACTTTTAACATGTTACATACCACGCGCTAGCTAAGCTGGTCTAGGCTGCAGCCGAGCTTTGGTACGACAAAGTTTCTACAGATACCGGCACAAATTTGTTTCCTTAGATCCCAAAATACGTTCCACAAGTTTTCATAACGTGGATTTTAATAAGGTAATACTTTCATCACAAGGTAGTAAGTAGCATGCCCTTCTGATTTCTAGCTCTTGCTGCTGTATTTCTTTTATGCCACTGTACCTCTTTTTAAACTCCACTCCGATGCAACGGGACATTCGAATGTCTTTAGCGATATAATTGGCCAAAAGGTACACTTCTAGTACATCGAACAGATTTCTGTATTCCTCAATGGTAACCCCAAATCCAGCTTTGTGGCATCACGAATGGGTTGACAAATTCTATAACTGACTGTTGCCTGGTCTCGACACCTAAATCTTCTAATTCAATGTGGTTCGCCTTGTTCTTGCTGTTTTGGTGCTGCATTCCTCCCAATGAACGGAGCTAACCTATTCATGTGAACCGCTTTGGGTTTTTCTCTCGGACATTTCATTATTAGGTAGATTACGTCATTTACCCTCCCAAAACTTTTGCAATTTGTAAAATTGGCCTCGTTTTCACTGAGACTTGTATAACAAAACTAGATCATTGGGTAGAAATCCTCCAGTTTTGGTACTTACATTATAATGGAATTTCATGCGATCACTAGCAATCTGGATGTTATTGTGAACTCTCTCATGAATGGAATTTAGTTTCTTAGGTAGACTGTCAGCATATATATTTCCAGCATCCTCCTCCTCTTCAGGGTTGCTACCAAACTTCAATTCACACGGTAATATAATTAATTTTGCGCCCAAACAACACTATATCTGGGGATTCCCTGTCGTTTTGTTTACAGCAAGAATAAATATACGTACACATCCCAATCTCTTTAATAGTCTGAGAAAACTTTTAAAAAATATCTTCCTATTGTTCTATTCGTGCGTTCCACCATTCTATCTGACTGTGGATGAAGATTAGCTATTCTGATCTTGTATATCTTCAACAGCTGGCAGTGAATTGCTCTGAATTTAATTCCAAAGGAATTGCGAAACGGCTAAACAGTTCTTTTATCAAGGTCTCGGTCACTGTAACTGCCTTTTGATTTGGTAGAGAGTATGCGTTTGCTAAAACGGTTCATTGCAACTAGTATGCGCTTATTTCTTGCTTCGGTTCCTGGAAATGAACCAGCTATATCAATGCCTAATCTTTCAAATGGGCTATCCATGTTATATGGCCGCATCCGTGATTTTCGTCTACCGAATTGTCCGTTTCCAGACGTGCATATTACACATTTTCGGCACCACTCATTAACATCAACCCCGAATTTCCAATAAAATCGTTCACAAGCCTTTTCCAAAGTTTTCTTTACTCTGTTGGAACATCGTGTAGCTGTCGCAAAACCTTTGCTACCTTGTTTTTCGGAACCACTAACGACATTCGACCTTCACTTCCATCGTCATTTTCTAGGGCTCTTTCCAAAAGGCCATCCTGAAATTGAAAGGAACCTCAATAAGATCAACATGCTTTAACAACAGGATTCAATGGGGCCACTTTCTCCCAACCTAGTCTTCAACGTTCATTCTTCCATTTATAATAACACCTTCAGACCTAGGTCGTTTTCTTTTTCTTGCTTGATATTAACCCGTTTACAACCATCTTTGATTACAGTAGTGCAGTTTATGACGAATTCTTCAACTTTTGACTCCAAACCAGTGCAATGTTTGCAATCTTTTAGGCAAGGCGGTGTTAATAAAGAGTCAGCATGTCGACCGTGCTTTCCGACAAGATAGTTTTGATTGTTTCTGTTATCAGCGAGACTACTTATCGCCTCTTGGCAATTTTTTCGTATATGTTCTCATTTATTGCTCTTCCAATAGTTTATGTCCTGTTGATCTTTGAGCTTTAATTTATCTTGACATGGGTTCTTCTATAGTCTCAAGTCTAACTGGAGTCGTTGGGTACGCTAATCTTACTAGCCGAGCAATTTCGGTTTTGGATTCTCGGGGGTGCTTTCCAGTTTTCTGCACTCGATACTTAAATAGCCACTAGTAGACTTGTTGCAAATATTTATCTGTATACCGCATTTCTAATCGTGAAACAGGGTAATCGAAATTATTCCGCAGATCGTCCGGTGTGGTTTGTAGAATATCTAGGACATCCCAGCGTATAGCCACGATTAAGGCAGTTACTTTTTCTTTAATGGTTCATCCACTTGATGATGCATCTGCAACGGAATGTTAATGGCAATTGTCCTAAGATGTCTTCCCGTCATACGTGGGTGCTTTAACGTGTCACCTAGTGCTTGGCATAGCATTTTCAACATCAAACAAGATATCAACCTGATGTACATTCACTTTAGTTGATTGTTCATGAAGAACAGTGACTTGACTTGGCTTCTTTCTTCAGTGTGACGAGAATACATTTTTGATGTAGTTCATCACGTTTCTTGGTTACCTCATCGTACTTTGTTACCAACTCATTTGCAACATCTTCTACTTATTTTGTTAGGTCTTCGTGCAAATTTAATTTGGCTCAATTTAAATTTATCTTTTAATGCATCTTAACTTGATTTAATTTGATCCCATAGTTTATATCGATTTGCATTTGTCGGTCCCATTTCTTCTTGTAATTTACTTTCGCTTGCATTAATCGATAAAATTTCTGCGTTTAATTTGTTTGTAGCTTCTTCGTGCAATTTATTTTGGTTTAAATTTATGGATATCATTACCTCTTGCAATTCATTTTGATTAAATTTTAGTTTTTCTTAATAGGAATCCATTTTCGCTTGTAATTTAGTTTGATTGGATTTCATTTCGTGCTATATCTTTTGTAACATTTCCATCAGTGACTCCATTGTTTTTCTGCGCTTCTTGTTATTGGCATATAGGAAACAATTAACACTATACTTTAATTATTAATAGTCTGTGAGTTCACATTTTAATAACAAATCCGACACGAAACTAGTTAATTCTTTAGAAAACCTTATATATGTTCACTATATCCACCTAAGTATTTATTTGACAGTGCTCTAATAAAAAACGTTTATATTTCTTTTTATTTATAACAGCTTCTAACGATACAAGATACTAAGAAAAACTAAATCTAAAAAAATTAAATCTGCTAGTTATATAGAATGAAGAAGTCGAGAAAATTTTGTATGAGTAGAAAATAAAATAAATTTCAATGCCATGGTTCATTGCAGTAACCTTGAATTTATTTAATCGGATATCAGTTACAGTAATGAATCATTCATTATTACATCATTTATTTCAGTTCTATGAAATGTTTTAGAATCTTCTATAAAATTATTGTTGTTTCTAATTTAGTTACAATACATACATACAAGTTGCACTTTGCTTTATACATCCTAAAGCAGGTGTGTTTTCTGCAATGAAAATAGTGAAACATTTCCGCAAACCAGTTGACTTTCAAATTATAATAATTATTCGTTCAACTATCATCATTGAAATTAAAGATTCATGTATGCCAACCTAATTATTTACGCACAAAAATATGTAATCTCCTGTTGCAAGTACATGAATGAGCTGATTATGTTCAGTTAGCCGTCCGTTTAAACTATCAAAGTTGTTAAACGAATTAATTTAATTATTCAATAATTCATTATATGAACTGACATATAAAAACCTCAAGATATATTTGCAGAAATTTTTTGGTAGTAATCTAATTTCCTTCGATTATAACATCAACAGAATCTACAAAATCTGGATGAAAAAAGTTGGCAACAAATTCGTATTGTATAAATAGGATGTTCTCATAAACTTTGAAAATTTTCAGTTTCTTTACAAATATAATTAGTTTTAAGAACCATGCATAAATGTACTTTTAAATAACTTCTTCAATCTATTGTTTGCAGCTTCAAAGATATCTATATTTAGACGAAAATTCTGGAAAAGTGTATTTACATCATCACATAATTTGTTAGATAGCGCAACTCGAATAGAAAATAAAGTCTTAATGGCGTTTGAAATTTGTATTTATGTTATTTTATTAACGTAATTTATCAACTGGTAGCTCTCTAATTAAAGCCATAAAACAAAGTGATTTCTCCAATTCAATTTTAAACGAAAATCCAATCAACAGCGTTTTTCCATGACAGTGCCTCTTATACACTAATTTCTAACATAACCTTCTATAAACAAAAACATCCTTGACCTGCCACATTTATTCAAGAACCTTTATTCCTTAAATTCCAATTTACACATTAAAAATTAGAATATCTTTCAAAATATACAAAATGGTCTTTTTATGGAGCCCAAAATTACGATATATTAAATATTTTTAAATCCAACTATTTGAATAATTGGATAGATTTAATAATACCTAATACATCATAATTTGCTTTTATATTTTAGACTTTAGGGCGGAATAAATGAGTAGTAAATTACGTAAAAAGTACTTATTTGAATGTACTCAATTTTGACTTAAATTAACTTCAACATTTAATTAAAGGTTAATAGGCAGATACGCCACAAATAGTCCATGAGTTCAAACAATTTAAAATAAGTGTCATCTCTTAATCAATATTAGATTAAATGTCTCCTGAATCTTTTTTATAATATTAAGTTACATTTTCATGGTTCCTCCGTTAATATCTAAACAATTTATTACTTATTTCACATTAAAATTACGTTCAGTAGCAATTTACACGATATACGGGGTGTATTCAGAAACCGTAAAATGTATGGACAATGCAGACAGTAAACTATGATTGACTACAAATAACAACTTTGCTGTATTACAAGCATGTTTTCAGGTTGTTGATTGCAGTTTTTGACCCATCTTCTGACCCCTACATCACTTCATATACTATACAAAGTTGACGTGCCTGTTAGTCGGTTATGCACTCGTTGCATTCAAGAAACGTGTTACAGACTATATTTCACAAGCGCAGCATGTTACTTGATCGATTTTATAATGTTAAATGCACACAACTTTAAGACATAACGATTTAATCATCATAACATTGTGCCCGTGCCTTATCAATGGATAAAGGAACACAGGCACAGTCAGTGATAGAAACGCTGCTGTGGCAATATTTACAAACTTATATTCTGGCTTTACCTCATACATTTAATTTAGATTCTTTACAAAAAAATTAAATTAATATTAATTTTAATATATTTTAGAACGATTAAAAAATACCTGATAATAGCATAGTCCTTTATTACCTAAAAACCACTATCTATGTTAAAATGTATAAGAATTTTGTATATTTACAGATTCTAGTAAACCGATACTACATAATATACACTAATATAAAATAAACTTCAGTAAGTCTGATCGCATTTTCAATAAGTTGATGTGTTCTAAGTAGTTTTCACATTTTTAGTCACTTTTTCAAATTAGTGCTTTTTGTGCGATATGTGTCAGCATTTTACTCTTATCGTGGATTTTTTTATAATAATCCTAGAAATAATCAAAAAGATGTTAAACAATTTTAAAACAACGGTTATGGGCCACACTTCTACATATATAGAATTAAAGGTTAAATGGAAAATATTCAAAGGAACTTTATTATTTGCGTTATTTCAATTTTTTATTGTTAAAAAGGTTATAAGCCGTCACAAATCATAAAATTAAACCAGCAAACTGAACTATCAAATGCATATTATACCTCTTGCCTTTAATTGGTTTAGATAACACCCTTATGATATCTTCATCAACCCATGGTATCCGTATCTTCTATTTCTAGCTAAGCCAAAATCCTTTTTGGATATTTAAAAAAGATCACTAGCAAGCCTTCTTCATCCTTACTTTAATTTGGCCATCAATAGTTTAATGGTATTTTTAGAATTATATCCCACTGTAACCCAACTTTCTATGCCAATTTCAGTAGCGTATTATTCTTTCTCTTCAAGTACTTCAAAAGATTACTATTGTTATCTTAGCCCGAAAGTTTCAAATCGCTTATTCCTTCCTCTAAGCATGAACTACTGAAACTAGCTTCTATTTCTGGGATTTTAGCTAATTGGTTGGTTGCAATACCATTTTTGTTGTCTCCTTCTTGCCCTGTGTCCTCTTTTTTCTTTCGCTAGTCTTTCGAATACCTTTTAAGAAATTACTACTTATGCACCTGCAAAAAACCTTCTTTCTTTTCTTTGAAGAGAATCTTTTGCGTTTAATTTGCAGTGTTAAATAATTACTCGTCAAAATTTAATCTAGATTCAATGGTTTCAGTAAACGGTTCAGTCATATTAACAATTTGGCCGAGATTTATGGTATTTTTCTGCGCATCGGTAATTATATTTTGTTGACTTATTGAAGCTATAGGATGGTATTTATTATCTGGAATTACATGACAATCTAATGGATGAGGGCTAGCTTTTTGAAATCCGTTCCCAAGTGTTTCCGAATCCATCTCTCTTCAAGTTTTTCCTATCAGTGCAGAAAATACCTCTTCAGGAGTCACCAGTCCCGCATTCTATCATTGCCAGTTTGCCCGTTTTGAGTCCCAGCTATTCTTGACAGATTTGAAAATATATACGTGTATATTTTATTTTATTGATTCATTACTCTTTCTCAACCACAAATAAATACCGTAAGCCTACCACCTTGTTGTATTTAATGAAATGTAATATCTTCAACAAGTACACTATTTATGATTAACTGCTATTCGCCCTTCCAGCTCTATTCTCTCCCCACATACTAATACCTTATTTGCTTCCAAACTCGCAGTGACCCAGCACATACATAACCTCCTTCCCTTCTTATATTACAAACTAAACATTTTACAAATTTAAACGAGATGATGCCCTCCTTACTCTTGTACTGTGTCTTGTAGTTTCGCTAGCTGAAACAACATCGGCAGCTATCGAAGACGGAGCAAGGCACATCTCTGAACTAGATAAGTCATCATTTTGATCACTTGCTAATGACATAGAAAGCGTATCACCATCCTTACTTATATCGTTCTGAACATCAGAATACACTAGCTTCAGTTGTACTGTAGTAGATTCTGAAGGTAAACTATCAATTTCACTTCCTACAGGTGAATTATGTTTTCTTAAGCTGTTCACATATTTATACATAATTTTATCACCTACTTTTTCTAAATAAGTAACACCACTGATACATTTTATTACAGAAGCTAATGTTACATTTTTCCTTAACATAGGAACCTAAACTATCGGCATAAACTTTTTCGCCTACTGAAAAGGATTCAGTATTAAAAATGACTTGCGGACCTTTCTTGGGTTTAATAAATCAAGCTTTGGTTTAGGTCTAATCTTAAAACTAATTTCGTTAGAACTTAAACCTGTTGATTATGACAGCGATTTACGGTAACTAAATAAGAAACTAATAATTTGTGTCACAACAGTGAGCGTTGATTTTTGCACTAAATATTTATCTAATACTACTCTTAGAATTTAAACATGTCTTTCTGCACTACCATTTGATTTTTTAAATTCATTTGAACTAAATTGAAGACCATTATCACTAATTATCATATCTGGTATCCCTATTATAACCAACGTAATTTTCAGCTTTACCACAATTTTCATTGTTCCACAACCCTGTGGAATAACATGGATATTCATTCATTTAGAAATACTATCTATCAACAAAAATGAATTGCAATTTCCATGAAAGAAATCCATTTGTATTCTTTGGAATACATTATTAGTTGCCGTTTTGACTTAATTGGCATACCTCGGATCTTCCTATCATCAGTTCTATATCTTGTCGCACACGGGGTCATCACATTATTCCTCTGGCTAAAATTTTAGTACGCACAACTTCAACATGATCTTGATGTACTAACTGTAAAATGTGACGTTTTAAACTTATTGGAATTACTACTCTAACCCCTAACATTAAGCATTTATCCTCAATTGGTAAATTATCTCGCTGTAAAAAATAAGGTTTAAGCTCTTCATCTATCTTACTGCGCCAACCAGTTCGTACGAAATCCATGACCTTAACCAAAGTAGGGTCTTTACTAGACATTCATGCAATATCTTCATGTTAAAGTGGCAATTCTGATAAATCAAAAGGATTGATACTATCGTCTATTCCAGTTCGATCGGTTAAAGGCAGCCGAGACGACATATCTGCTTCAAACAACTTGAATCCCTTACGGTACTCTATTTTATAGTTATACTACAATAAAATGATACTCCATCTGATAACTCTAGACGCTGACATTATTGAAATATTTCGGTCAGAAGTGAAGGTAATTTTTAAAAGCTGGTGATCTGACACTAAAATAAAGATCTGCCATATAAAAACTTGTAAAATCGTTTTATATAGAATATAATGACCAAAGCTTCCCGTTCTAATCGTAAATCATTTTGCTCCGGTTTTGATAATGTGCTTGCGGTAAAATATGTTGGCTTTTTTAGCCCACTATATTCTTTATAATTTAAACGCCACCAACCTCATATGAACTATCATCATATGAAGTAAAGAATGTCTTATTCGGGTCATACTGAGTCAAAATATTATTTTTTTCTATTAATTCCTTGTTTAATTTAAAACTTTCACCGCATTTTTTGGAAAATATAAACTGAACATCTTTTTGCAAATGTATTACTAACATTGAAATAAATTTCCGTAATAATTTTCCAATCCAAGCTACGATCTTAATTAACATACATTTTGTGGTTCTGGGGCATTTTTTATAGCCCGTAATTTACTATCCGTTGGATGTATACATTTTCACCGATTCAATAGCCCAGATATTCCACTTCACATGTAAACTAACTGCATTTTTGTAAATTCACTTTAGCATTAAATTCGTCCAAGCTTTCTAACATCGCATTTACCAATATCTTACATTGTTTCAAAGAACTTCCAGCAATTAAAATATCATCCAAATAACATACCGATAACCGATAACACACCGATTGCTGCTTAAGAGATAACCCATTCTAGCTTGAAACATCGCTGGGGCACATGCGAGGCCATAATTTAATCTAGTGTACCGGGAGTGCCTCGTATACTACTAAAGAATTTATTGTCCATAAAATTCAAATTCGAAAGGTAAAGTAAGTTTTGTTTCTCTTATTTTGCGATTATTGAAAAGCTACTAATATGTTCATTAAGGTGATTCAGTAGTTAAATTTTACAAACAAAGCAAAGTGACGCAATTATTTCACATTTAATAAAACAGT
>JAHWXV010275320.1:0-16407 GCA_024586415.1 Phrixothrix hirtus | reverse complement strand
TGCATTCAAAAAGGTTGATAATTATAATTTACCCAAACGTATATTAATTAACTTTGATGTATTATACAGAGTGATGCAAACATAAGAAGGCATTTGACAATTACAAGGAGTGCATAATTGATTTTTAAAGCATTAAAGTTGAAGTTCAAATTGAGCTTTAGGCAACTTTCTTCTAAAAAGCTGATAAGCATCTCGTCTTGGACTAGAAACTATTTTAGTTTTAATATCATAAATCATATGCTAATGGTATTCCATATTGCAAATTTAAATAAAGACGACTAAAAATTTTCTTTATTATGGTTCAGATTTGGAGTGCACGATATGCATGGTTTATTTACTTAAACTAATTACTTCTTTGCAGTTGTAACATTTATTGGAAGTGTAATTAAACTTAATATATTAAAAAAGATAATCAAATAGTCAAATGTTTGTTAAAGGAACCATTGAGCGATTATCATTTGTTTCCTTTTGGACTTGAGTTTCTTGCTTTTCTCTTATTTACATTGACAAGAATCAGAGAAAATTGTCTTGTTTTACTTCCCAATCTTTGAATTGACTTAAGTCTTCCTCTAATTCCTTTGAGATAGCCAAAGGGATGCCTGTTTTAAGTTCTTTTTTTCCGGGATTGATGAGTACAATAAACCCCTCATAGCAGTTCAAGAATACACTTTAGCTGTCTAAAATTATCTGTAAAAAATTTAATTTAGTCAGAGAATACCTTATGTTATTTTTCAAAATGTAACAATTAGTTAACACAGTAATTAATTATGATGTAATCAATTGCAGTAAATATAATAGTTCATCTTGTTTCTTTACAAAATTCAAACAGCTAAAAATAAATTCAATTATCAAAAGTGTTTAAACAATACTGTTTGTAATTATAACACATAATTAGTTAAATAGTTAATTAAATATTTTAAAAGCAAGTACTCTAAGTTACACAAATAATGTATTGTTGTATCAGCAAATATTTAATCAAAATGGTTTCCTTTATTTTGTCCAGTTTTACAAAACTTGAAACTTAAATTTTTAACTAAATATTTTTAGGAATTGTACTCACAAAATAGAGATGATATTGGTGTACTATTTGCTAGCATACCAAATTTTATTGAATTTTATTCTGAAGATATAAACAAAGGAATGGAGTGCATAAGAGTGCTTAATGAAATTATAGGTAAGTACCAAACAAATTTAATTAACATGCTTTTGACAAAGAAAATTTCTAAGCTGATTTTGACGAGCTTTTGGATGATCAAAAATTCAGTGCAATTGAAAAAATTAAGACTGTTAGTGCAACGGCAACATATATGGCAGCATCTGGATTGAATCCAAAGCACAAGGTAACAAGTCTGAAAAATATTTGTATCCAATATTTTTAACATTTCGTGACAGGATTGTAGAAATTCCGATGCACCTGAACATTTATGTGCACTCATCGATTTTGCAATTTTAATGAGGCAGAGATTGGAGGATGTGAATACTCATTCATTTAATAACTTTGGATTGAGGGTAGGGGTATCATGTGGTCCATTAGTTTGTGGTGTTATTGGTGCACGTAAGCCAGTTTTTGATATCTGGGGAAATACTGTAAATGAAGCTTCTCGAATGGATTCTACTGGCGAAGTTGGAAAAATTCAAGTACCTAAGTATACTGCACAGGTAAATTAAAGCATCGTTTCATGACTCCAATTACAAATTTGTTGCGTCTATTTCATTTCTTAGATTCTATTTATAATTATTGTTTTCTTAAAGGGATCAGTTTTTAAAATAACAACGAAAGACTTTTTAAAGAAATTTTTTCTATAATAACCTGTCATGGGCCAAACAGGATTTACGTCCTACAATGATTTATACGAACTTCCCAAGCGGATTTAACGTCAACTAGTTTAGCGGGAGAAGTGGATTCACAATTAACTTAAGATGTTTTGCGTGGCAGGTGCTCAGGAAGAGTTATACTGCATGAAATTGTTGAAAATATTCAAAGGGTGCCACTAGCTTTATTTGGGAAAACATTATCTTAGCCAAAAAGCTAGAAACAGCAAGACAGCACTAGAAAACTTTAATACAAACTTGCTGCGGTCACAATCAGGGCAAGGGTGCTAATTAAGTGTAATTTCATCAGTGAATTGTACAATTTTGGCAATAATAATTTACCTGTGCATTCAACAGGATAACTTCTGGAGATCGCCGGCACAAATTATTACAAGTTCTTACCTTATAGTTATCTGAAAATAATTCAAACTAAATCTAAGCTAACCTACAAAAATAAAAAAGTTACTAGATTTGACAAACAGTATAAAGAGTAAATCAGAAAATCTCAAGACACAAGTAAAATGTTATGTATTAAACAAGTTGATTTAAACTAATTTTGGTAGGATCCCTCGTATTAAAAATTATTTTCTAAATCAAATCTCACAATATCTTTTATCTTAAATATACTGAGTTGACAATCAATGTATGAAATCTAATCCATGTGGGTCACCCTGTATATAAATATTTAACAACTAACGGTAATTTCTAAAATAATATCAAGTGAAACAAAGGTTATGTTATTCGATTTACGCTTAAGGCGTTTGCAACGACCTCCAAAGGCAAATTAAGTTTATTAAAAATTCAATTTATTTCACTTATACACTTCTATGATGGTTCTCTGACGGTAATAAAATAATTTGATGGAAAAAATGGACTTGCTTTGAAAATAGATGTAACGATGTTTTGAACGAATCAAGAGGTTTTGTTTATGATTTAACTGACCCAATTTGTTCTTCACTAAAGGAATGCTTTCAACTCACAATGTTGTACATTATGCTGTTAATGGTTCGCCAATACGAACCCCTAGGACGGGTTACCTTGATAACTTTCTTGCGAAGTTAGCAACGACTGAAATAAAAAGAATACAACACAGCCATAATGGGTTCACATTCATCAAATAGCCCTCTTTACAGAAAAATTTATTTGAACTTAAACGTGTCCGTAACGTGTTCTAAGGTCTTTGAATTAATAATCTCTTTGTCTTCAGAGGTTAGGACGCTACCAACAACAACGGAAACGGAAAACTGTTTACTTATGAAAAACTATCCAATCATAAAATTACATTTCAAAACAGGCCAATGGTGTGCACTACGAGATCGCGGTACAAAAATCACTTGTCAGCAAATTTGGGTAGCAACCATGCTGATGGCATGCCTGGTACCGAAAATTACTGATCGCGTCATCTTCATAAATTTTATAAGAAAATAATTTAACTACCAATTTTGAATTCCTATCCATTATTTGAAATTATTTCCAACTAAACTAAAATAAATAATTAACATAGGATTTTATTATTATGAGACAACAACTAAGATTTTATTTGTATATTAAAATTATTTGAAATGTTTTTGCAAATGATGGAATTAAAAATAAGATTTCTTATTAAACTAAATACCAAGGATTGATTTATTTTAAATTAAGATTAGTAAATGATGATGATGTTCAAGTTTGCAGGTTACAAAGCATACCGGGTGCATTCAAAAAGGTTGAAAATTATTTCCTATTTCGTAAACTTTGATGTATTATACAGAGTGATGCAAACATAGGAAGGCGTTTGACAAATTTGATCCTTCCTAATCTGTGCTTTACTAATTTAAAGTACTACTAATACCAGTAACATTTCTGAGAGCTCAATGATTATCTGACCATTAACTAAGAATTACTCAGGCTCACAATCATTTAAAAATCATTACCAATCTAATATTAGGTAATTAATTTCTTATACCTACTTTGCAATGCACAACTATAGACTCCCCCCTCTGTTAACTTTTGAATCATTACAGATACAAGTTTTGGATAAAAAATATGTTACATCAAATGACTTTAATTATATTTTGATTATATATAATAATGTCAAAAACCAATTCTAAATGGTGACATAATGAATTGCACATCAATTTTTTTAAATTGCAAGAGTGGCAATGTAGCACCTAATTTGAAAACCTTTTTAAATTCTATAAATTGTGGTATACATAATCTAAAATGTGGATGTCATTTTCAAGTTATAAACATGTTTTGTATTAAACAATCGTAAATGAAAGATTCCAGTTTGAACTTGGTAATTTTTAAAACTAAAGTATTTATAATATATTTTTGAAGATATTTTAGTCATTTTAACATAAATTTAGTTTGTAATGTGTGCAATTATTTGTCAAATGTCAATGCATTGTTATTTTGCATCATCAATTATCTAGAAAATCTAAATGACAAAACGTCTGGTAACTCAAAAGCATGTGATCCGTCAGATCTCGGGGTTAGTAGGAGTTGATCACAGACCTGATTGGATTTAGGGGTTAAATTTGGTTGGTATAAACCAACCTAAATGGAAGTAATTGAGTGCCACATCATTTGTAGGATACATATGTCCTTTAAATTTATCGAGCATACCTGGTAGATAAACAGCAAAATCCTACTTATCTAAAAAGAAATTCATAGAGAATCAAAATTCATCAAGATTGACTTAAATACAATAGATTATGGTATATGTGAAGTTTATAGTCAAAAGTTTTCAAAATAGAGGGTAAGGTATGTTAAATCTAAAATTTTTGTGGAAATCAAATATATATACCGAATTTATTCAATTCTAAGCCACCATTGATTCTAAGCTGCACGCTAATTTCTCATGGGTGTTTTTATGAAAAAAATAAAAATTAAGCATAGATTTATTTATAAAGTTTGAAAATTAAAAATGAAAGTAAAAAGTGAAATACTACGTAATTTATTCTAAAAGTTCTATATGCATGAATTGAGAACCGAAGATCCTACACATAATTTTCTGCCTGAATATTAATGGTTTTGATTCCATTCTACAGCTTATAGGACCTAAAATAACAAAAATGATGTAAAAATGCGGCATGCTATTTTGGCAGGACAAGCTTTGTGTGTTACATTAATTATAATTATTAAAACTTTCGGCAAATATTTCCGATACACATGGAATCCGTCAATTACTATCAGACACAAACGCAATATGTGTTTACAACGCAAATGTTGTCGCTGTCTGAAAGCTACTATTGCAAGTGGATTCAGCTTGCTGATGGCAATCTCAGACGTATTCCACAGGTCTAGACAGCCACACTCGCAATAATGTCACAAATTACTTGCTAATGGTCACGTACCTTAACTAACATACGTGAACAATTTTTGGGTTAAAGATATAACAAAATAACAACTATTACAAGTAATTGTAATGACAGCAAATTAAATTAACAAAGATACATAAGCATTAATAATCAAAAATGTCTTTTGAGAACTGTCAAATTTAAGCATACCTTTCACCTGAATAAAACTAGTTTTACCAACTCTTAAAGTTTTTACTGTATTGTTTATATTTACGTACTCGAAGATTAAAATTTCAATATTTAATTGTTTATATATATAATAAACGATAAATAATATCTAGAATTGTACTTAAAGTTGTTTAGATAAGAAAATTGTGATTAATGTAATTACCGCATCCAATTTTCGAAGACATTAAAATGCGGCTTAGAATTGAATAAATAGAGTATATTTGTTAACAAGATTCAGAAGGTTTTATTTAAGAATTTTAAACAAAGCCATTGTAAATAATTTGGTTAACTCTTTCACTGCTGAATAGGTATTTACATGTCATTGTATACTTTTCGTTAGTGCGCATGACGTGTAAATAATATATTTTGATTTTTTCAAAATTTACTATTAAAACAATAATCTTTTCTCCTTTCAATCCTTTGATTACAACAAATACTATTATAGTAATGGATGACAAAGTTGTGGGTGGAAGGCACTGATTTTGTGTCAAAAATTCTTAACACAAATTGAAACTATAAAAATATAATGTGACAGGAAGCTAGAGTATATAAAATCATTTTAATAGAGAATAGTGGATGCCACTGACTTATATTTGGGAATTATTTTCTTTTACCAGTAAACCAGAAGAGATCAGAGCTATGGGTGGCAAATTGTATAAAAATTGCTCAGGCAAATTATGAGATAGAACTTGATGATGGTGATATTGAACGGAATTGTTCATAGGACCAATTACGTCACTGAATCTTATATGTTGGGCGTCGTAGTTACACAAAAGTTAAATAAAATACTTACTAGAGATTGTCAGTACAATTTGCTTAAGATATCTGAAAGTAAAAGTAAAATCTATGCTAATTTACTGAAATAAAGGATGGAATAATCAACAATAGATATAATAAGTTAAGTTAAACAATAGTCATAATCAGTTAATCAAAATTCGGATAACAAACAAATTTGGTTTATCAGTTACTAATTATGGCGGGGTCTCACATTTTTAGATTCTTAAATGTAGGTTATACTTAATAACAATTCTATGGTGAGGTCACGCATATGTATTGGATAGTGCTTCAAAACAAAGTTAAACTTGATACATATGGGTCACTCTGCGTGTATATATATATATGAAGTTAATATTTTTAAATTTATCTATTTGAGATAAATATTTTTAAATGTAAATTTTTATGACAAGTATTTTAATACATATTAAAAATGGACCTTGTGCTTACATGACACCTGCTCTACCATTGAACTACCGACGCCTACAGACACGACAGCAGAAATGTCGAATATGAATATATATAAAGTCAATTCAAGGTGTTAGATATTTTTAATAAACATTTTTATACTTGTCATAAAAATTTACATTTAAAAATAATTATCTCAAATAGATAAATTTAAAAATATTAACTTCATATATATAAGTTATATTAAAAAATTAGCAATTGCTAAAAATAATCTTTGAATAGACAATACATGCTAGGTTGTCAATGTGAAACTTGTAAATCACACAGGCTCATCAATTACCTCATATAAAAATGTCTATTAAAAATATCTAATGCCTTGAATTGACTTTATATATACCTATTCGAGATTTCTGCTATTGTGTCTGTAGACGTCGGTAGCTCAATGGTAGAGGATGCATCATGTAAGTGCAAGGTCCTGAGTTCGAGCTTCACCTGATGCAGAAATATTTTAATATATATATATATATATATTTATTTATGTGATATTACAATGATCAACAAAATCACACGCAGAACATGAAGTTATTAATGCACCAAAACTAAATGTGTGATGGCACAAAATAATACATGATTCGGTATGAACACTACATAAATGTTAATAGATAAATTTATTTTGAAAATTACAGATGACAAAATCAATGCATAATCTCTTGAATTTTAGACCAATTTTTCGGTTACTTTAATTAAGCAATGTAAAAATTACTTACTTGAGTCTTGTTGTATAATTATTGTTTTCATGAATAAAAAAGCTTCCCTTTATAATTTCATAACCCCATTTTAATTTTCAATATTAAAATTCCTTTTCTCAAACAATGGTGGACAATATGCTTTTAATAGTTTGAAAAATAAATCACCCAAGAACGGGATAGTTCGATAAACTTCCATGACAAGTTATTGAAGGCTAAAATAATAAGGAACACTGCACAAATTGAGGTTTTGCATTACTAAAAAGAACAAACCTCTTTTATTATTAAAATTTTAATTGAGCTCAACATGTCCATACATTCTACGGTTCAAGAAGGGTTCACAGAAGGTCACTGAATGGAAATTGAGTTGGTCAACCAGGAACTCTGATATTAAAAATAAAATATTTAGTGCAACAAATATGGGTGGAAAAATGTTCAAATATTCAAAGTTTGAGCAATATATTGAAGTTTACTGCTGACCAGCATGATGTTATTTTCTTCAAACAGCTAATTATATGTAAATTTTATATGGAATAAACCATTTCTTTAGCCAAAATAATTTAAATGTTTTTTTTACATAGAATAACTCCTAACAAAACTGAAGGAGATTTTAATGACCAAAATTTATTAAATAAATACCTGAAGTAGGGATTTCTTATTGTAAAATGGAAACAAACAATGGATTTGTACTAAATTAAAAATATTTAAAATGACCTTCATAACTAACTGGCATTATGAACAAAACGATGTGTCATAACATACGAGATGCGTTTAAAAAATTTAGTAATTGAGATTGATAAAAATATTTTACTAAACAAATTTGATATACAAGCTTTATATACAGGTTGTGGCGAATTAAAAGGCGTTTACAAAATTTTGGTTTTTTTACTTAGTTATAGGAAAGTTTGCCAAATAATTAGATACTTGAAAATGTTATTTGCAAAATAAGGCAAAGACTTTTTTTAACTTTTGTTAGTTGACCATTTTTTCATTCTGGGAGTTATACTGTCAGCCACATTAAACTAAACGTAAAATTTAAGTATAAAAGAAGGGTGTTCCTTATAAAAAGGCAACGGTTGGTTTTCCACCTTGCATGGATAATTAAAATTAAAATTGTTAAAAGGAATTCATTTTTACTATGTTGTAACATAAAAAAAACTGGATTGCTAAATTAAATTCGAAGAAACCTATATGGATACAATTTGAATGTTTGTTAAAATTTTCATTGTGAAAATAAAGTCGGTCATAGATTTATCTCGTTAATTTACCTTTGCAATACATCTGACCTAATAAGATAATAAAGTAAACGCAATTTTTATTTGGCTTACTTAAAGTTTCTAACAAATAGACACAAATTGCTTTTTCCTAAAGTAAATAATTAAATAATGAAAAAAAAATTAAAAGAGTCTTATACTGGAAGCATTTGCTTTCTATGTATATGTGTAAGCATTTCAATTTAATTCTTTTTTCTGAGCTAGGCTGGTGCATTTTCTATCCAACAATTTTTCTAAGGAAGCCCATAACAATATATATTATCAAAAAATAGTTGAAATCATGGAATTTAACAAATTTTTTATCCGAATCCTTCTATCTCTAATGCTTCAAAAGTTAATAGGAACCGAGGTGACTTTAGTTGTGCACTAAATACACTTAGCAAAGTTTAATTAAAAGAAGAATAAAAATAAAGGTAAAATTGTTTAAATCTTAGCTATATATTCTTAATTAATACAATAAATTGAAACTTTTCTTAGCAACCATTCTAAACTCAGCTCCTGAGGTTTCAGTTGCCTTCAAAAGTGAATTAAATTTGAAAAACTTGTTAGAGAAGCTGTTTGACAATGTTTTATTATAAAATTGAGTATGTAGTTTTACTCACATTTTTTAAACCTATGTGCCTTTACTTATTGTTTATATTTTATCCCTTTTTCAATTTTAAAAAATATACATCACTACCAACATGTTAAAATTATTTTTTATAATTATTTCAGCTACTGGGAATACGAGGATATGAACTAAAGTTGAGAGGATTGATAGATGTGAAAGGTAAAGGTAAAATGGAAACATACTTTGTTGTAGGAAAACAAAGTGGAAAACTTGCAAGTTTT
This sequence comes from Phrixothrix hirtus, assembly GCA_024586415.1. NCBI lineage: Eukaryota > Metazoa > Arthropoda > Insecta > Coleoptera > Phengodidae > Phrixothrix > Phrixothrix hirtus. The sequence goes on along the minus strand of JAHWXV010275320.1, from coordinate 7,053 downwards.
CAACGTCAACCAAGTCAATATAGTACACTAGCAGCTGTGGTTTATGCAATGGCTCAAGCCAGACGGAAACAGACAGAAATACGTAATGACTTAAAACACCTTCTTATACATAAAATTAACTTATATTTGTATGTAGATGTAAATGCACCTCTAAACAGAACAAAATCTCAACGAAAGGGCGAATCTGTAGGCAAAAAGATATTTCCCAATTACAGTTCAATGAGAATTTCACATCATTCAGCAGGAAATCCAGTTCGTAGAAATACTACAAGAACGCATCGTAATAATTTAGAAGCAAAGTACAAAATATGTTTTTTATACAATTAGGGATAGTAATTATATATGAATTTTAGATCTCAGCCCAATATGTTTCACATGGGATCAAGAAATACATTAGACAACTCAAAGTCCTATAAGTCTATAGATCGGGATACTATAGTGAATATTATACCAGGAATATCAGTTTCACAGTCAGCACCTCATACTCCATTAGCATCAAATTATAATGATGAACATATAATGAATACTGTACCAAGATTACTTTCAGAACCTATAGTTACTGTTAGAACTAAAAATGTTACAACTAAAATCAAATCACCTACCAATACTAACAGAAAACTAGAATTTAATTCTTTACAAATACATGATAAAAAGCTTAATTCTCTAGATTATATGAAAAATTATGATATTGATGGTTACCGAAGCTTAAAACTTTCCAGTGGAACTGTTCCAGTTCATTCCCCTAAATCATTAATTGCAAAATATTCCAGATTTTATTTAAAATCGCCTCAACTTCGGAAAGACATTAAAAATAAGAGTAAATTAGATAATTCAAATAATCCTTCCGATTTAAGTTTAAGTAATGTGTGATTGTGGAATGTCTTGAAAATACTTTAATAATTTAATTTATTCAGTATTATTTTATAACAAGGCTAGTTTAAAAAGCAATCAAATGTTTAAACACTAAAATTGAAATGCATCATTACAACGTTAGGATTATTTTACAGTACAGAATATTTTTATTAGTTAATGTTACAAAACAGTTTTCAGACTTTATGCAGTGCTTTCATTTAATCCTGTACACCTTATGACCACATTGGTTAGGTTAACACAGTTGTCTATACTATTTCTTAAAAATCACTGCAATATATATTTAATTATCAATAATCTGTTAGATTTTTAAGTTTTATCAGCATCTCAGATGTTCATTAAATTTAAAGAATTTATAAGTGACCAAAATACCTTAATTTAATGAACTTCATCATAACACATAATGGATGTGATGTAATGACTTTATGAGAATTTCAAAATATTTCATTTGCAGAAAATTTTTTATTAACTGAAACTAATTATTTTACAATGGATGTAGGTACAAATAATTTTAAATATATTGAATTTATAAAATAATTGATTTAAAAACTTAAAGGTTATAATAAATGTTGAAAATGGTTGTCCTTGTTTGGTAAACAAGTGTTTACTCTCTTTTTAAGTTAACGAACACATTATGCAGTACATTTTTAACTCTTCAATGATAACTGTTTGTAGTTCTTCAAGGTTGTGCATTCTGTTTCTATAGACTTTATTCTTAATGTGACCAAATAAAAAGAAATTTAAAGACTTAAGGTCAAAAGAACAAAGAGCCCATACATTAGAACATTAGATCACAATTATCATAATATTTTTGTAAATAATGTATTGGGTTCACAGCTGTATGAGCAGTTGCACTGTCTTGTTGGAAATAACTATGCTGCAGTTCATCGTCATGTAACATTTCTAAAATCAGTGATAAAATTCTGTTAAGTTAAAATGACCAGTTAGCAACATATAAGTTAGGTCACTTTTCCTGTAACTGTCTTAAATTTATTTTATAATCTGGTCATTTAGTTAACATACATTTCTGTGGTTACTGTTTTGCAGAAAAAAATTGGGCTATTAACACGCCTTCTTGAAATGATTTCCTGTCATCTATCTTTATCGAATGTCATGAGGGTTTTCTGCAGTCCATGTTTGAGTATTTACTTAACCTGATAAATCTAATAAATTACAGTTATTCAACTGCTGATTAAACCACTGACAAAGTTGAATGCATCTTGCAGGTTGCAACTATTGAACAATTGTCACCCTGTAAGCATGTAAATGTAGAACTTTAGTTACTGTCTTGTGTCACATTCCAACAGAAAATTCTACAATAAAATAATGTGTAAATATTTTAAAATTATTTATTAAACATTGTATATATGCACAGCTTCAATATAATTATTTTATCATTAATTTACATGTCTGAGCTGCTACACAAGGAACTGATTTCATGGGAATTTTGTGCCTTCTGTTGGTGACATTGATAACCACTTGCTAGGTCTACTTCCTTTATAACATGCGATCAATTAAATTTCAGTTCCTAGTGGGCTATGAAGTTTTTCCGTAGAGCCTAACTTAGACATCCCAGCCAACCAAAGCAAATTATCTAGAATTATAAATGTCAACAAATTTGGTGGGAAAAACTTTATTATTAAATTAGAATAGGAAATCACTTTACAATTTTTACAATAAATGTACGAAATGAATTACTATAATGTTTTATTTCATAGTAATTCCAACAACAAATTACAAAACCAATTAATAATAAAATATGATAAATTCAAACTGTCAATGTGGTGACAGATAATTAATACTGAAAATTTTTTTCATAACCCACTACGAACTGAAATTTAAATGATCGCATGCTATATGCAGTTTTTATTCTCAAACGGCTGACAATAACATTTTTTGGTGCGTAAATGTTTTGTATGCAAATGTGGTATTCAGAAAAGCCTCTTCAAATAGTTCAATGCACTGCAAAAGCGTGCCTTAAAAATAAAAGCATCTTGTTCAGTTGTACAAATCATAGCAAAATTATTTATAAAAATCTATAAAGTTAGAGGTTAAAGAGTTGTTAATTTTAAAATGTGTGACTTATTCAAATACAGCAATTTTTAGTAGCAACCAAGTTTATGTTATAAAAACAACAACACAAGTACAAAAATCAGAAAATTATAATTAATTACTAGTGTTACTAAATCACACTAAATTTAGTAACAACCATAATATATTGAACACTGCTAACTTTGTAAAATAAAATTTCCTAGGATCCTGATCATGTAGTGTACAATATTAAATAAAAGCGCTGTATATATAATGTTGGGTTTAATCAAGGTAGCATGTTTAAATTAAGTTGACATAAAAATTATCGATATGGTTTCCATGAGACTTTCATGGATAGAAAGTAGAAGATATTAGAAGTAACTTAGGGTATGTTAATATATTTTGGGAAGAGAGAGAGGACGACTTGAGTTTTATTGGGCAAGCTAATGGATGATGGAGTACTTTTTGATAAATTGCATTACATGCTGACATTCATTAATATCATGTTTCTTTGAATTGATTATGTAGCTTTATTATTCTAATATTTAGATAGTTTCACTACCTATACTTACCATACCAACTAAGTAGAATAATGAAGTGCTTTTTACATGTTTACTAATGAAAACACAATGAAGCAACCTGTGCAACAGTAAATTTGATTCATTAATCATAAAAATTTAGTTGGTATTTTAATTTCATGAACATTGCATACTTTTTCAACTTTTATATTCAAGGCTAGGCTAACTCATGATAATTTTCTCCTCTTAAAGCTTAGTCAATAGTTTCTTTATCTTTCATTTAATTATATGTAGATATAAATATAAACCTTCAACTCATCAAATTCATTGGAGCATTTATTGAATTAAACAAACAACTAATTTTATTTATAATATAAAATAAAAGGAGCAAATATCTCAAAATGCGTCAATAAAAATGCTACATCATCGTGATCAACATTTAATAAACAGTAAGCTCTATTTAATTTACACCATATCAATCTTTTATTTTACTAATCAAAGTTTTTAAGTAAAACAAATTTATAAAAAAAGCTGTAGGAAGGCAGTTCCAATCACGATTATAAACATTTATTAGTGTTAAATTTTCTTATCAAAACAATTACTAAAAATATTATATTTGATTACTTTTTAAACTAGATTTATATTAAAGAATTTTTTTGAACAATTGCATACTTTTTTATTTCCGTTAACAATAAACGAAACTGTATTAAAAATTTAATAAATTATTTCTATATAAATTATACATATCTATATAAATTGTTATTACTTGATGTGCCATTCAATTTTTTGCTCAATAGCTGTGACTAGTATTTACTAACAAGGAAGCTATACCAGGTGTCCGACTCCAATTTTGATGAAATTTGGATATGTTGTAGTCAACTAAAATATAAAAGACATATGTTTTAGCTACTCTAAAATGGTTTTATGAGGTAAAAACCGCCCTGAAAGTTAAAGCTGTATACAACCATTTTGGCAGTTCACCTAGAAGCAGTAGACCGATTTGATTGAAACAAATGCTAAAATAATCAGCTTAATCCGCAATAAAAGTTTAATTTTTTCAACACTTTCAACTTGTTTCAAGGGTGAAAACTATTTTAAGAAAAATTGAAATAGACAAATACTTACCTTAATATATAACTCGATTTATTTAAAATATATATATACGTTGTAGAGCATTTTAAAATATAGTTGAAGTGTTTTTGTATTTTCATGAGAAATAATTTTAAATGTCCATTCCACCCCTAATTTTATGTTGATCATTTAACCATAATTAATTGATGTACAATTTTCTACTACCAATAGTATTTATACAGAGATTATAATCAATTAGGTAACTCGGTATTTATTAGTTTAACTCTTTTATACATTTACCAATATTTCGCAAATTACTTGTTTGCTTAATCAGGGATAACTAAAAAATATAAACAATCTACAACTAAAAATATAGAAGAATATCTTACTTACATATATGCGAGCAAAAAACGTTAAATATAACTAACAAAATTTTAAAACTTTTTTATATAAAATATTTAATTGTCAAAATTTCAAATAAAATAAACAAGTGACAAAATTTTAATATGAATTCTTCAAAAAGATATTATAAAACCAAATAAGGTAAAGTTAGAAAATTTGCAAATGTAATTTTATTTTATAAATAAATTATGCAAAATCACAAAATCTAACTAAAATAAAAACAAAATATAACATCATTTAACAAAATAAGTCAAAAAATAACTATAAACTTTATTCAAATTATCTAAATCAGTTCTGTAGTTCATTGAATTGATATGATTGTGTATGTAACACATTTCAAGAAATTGTCTTCTGTTAGTATTATTATCTATAGCTAAAATTTTAGTGTCTTTGCAATTAATTTTAAGGTATTAAAATGAACAGATAAAACTGTAGATTTAGGTTTTATTTTGCAATCACTCCTATGCTGTGTTAAACGTAGCCGGAGCTTCTGAGATGAATGACCACAATAAACTTTCGCAAATTCTAAACAAGGAATTAAATAAATAATACCATGTTTTTCTAATTTGGATATAGGATCTTCTAAATTATTTAAAAAACATCAAATAGAATCAACACTAAATTTTGTAACTTTAATTGGTAAGGTTTAAAACTTTACAAACTAAATTAGAAAGATTTGCCATATATGGTAATTTTTTATAAATTATGTATTAGATGATAATAATTCATGTACTTTAGTATTACAATAATTAAAAAGAAGTTTATGAACTAAACATTTAGGATAACAATTTTCTCTCAAAATAAAGAATAATTTATTTAAATTTTTATCGATAAAAGATTTATGGCAAATTTTAAATATTCTACTTTTTAAAGCCAAAACCAAATTTATTTTATAATTAAAAGAATGGTTAGAATAATAATTTAGATACCAATACGAACTAGTTGGTTTGTTATACCAATCTAGTAAAATTACGTTAACATTATTTCTAACAACTAGAGTATCTAGAAAAGGAACAGAATTATCACTTTCTCATTCATAAGTAAATTTAATAGAATCATTATAGCCATTAAAAATATCCAAAACATAATTTAATGAACCATCAGGGATAGAATAAATAACATCATCAATGTAACAATAAATGAAAAGAAGCTTAAAATTTATTTTATTACAACAATTAATTAATAAATCATTAATAACAATATCAGCTATTATTGAACTTAAACTAGATCCCATTGGTGTACCAATAATTTGTGAATAAAATTTATTTTGGAAAGCAAAATAGGTTGAATCAAATAAGAAATTAATAATTTCAATAAATTTAGATTTAGGAATTTTACAATTGTTCTCAATTAGGTTCCAATTATTTTTAATAATTTTAATGACTGAATTTAAGGAAATATTTGTAAATAATGAAACAGCGTAAAATGAGACAATAACAAAGTTAGTAGGTAACAGAAAATTATTCATAACAGAAGAAAATTCAAAAGAATCTTTAATTATGAATTTAAGTGTGTCATTAAAGGAAATTTTTTAAATATTAGCTATAAATTTGGATAGGTTAGAAGTTGGAGAATTAATACAAGAAATAATAGGTCTGAGTGGGATATCATTTTTATGAATCTTTGGTAGACCATAAAACTTGAGAGAAATAGATCTATAAGTAATAAGAAATTTGTAAACTTCTTCTTGTTACTTTGATCACTTTGATCAACTTAATTAAATTTTTTATGAGAAGCACTACATCTTCTTACGATGGTTTACATGCAACTGAAGATTAGTGAGGTTTCAACCAGAATTTAGGCTGAAATTGCCGAATAAGCATTAGTTTAAAAATTTGTCAATCTTTAAATGGACATTAAATCTTAAATATGAAATTAAATTGGACTTTGAAAACATATTCTTGCTTTAAATTATTGACAGAATCTTTCTGCAAAGCCTTATTACATAATTTTACAATTTTAAAATTCTTTGGTACCAAATTGGTAAGACACCAAACATTTTATGCAAAATTTCAATAAATTGGAAGTAAAACATCCCAACAATATTCTTCTGATGATTAGTATTTCCATAATTATTTTGAAGAAAATTGTGTTTTTTCAAAGTATGATGCATTTAAAGATTCACACACTTTGTTTTAATATTTCACTGTTATTATGTTAT
>JAHWXV010275242.1:0-10101 GCA_024586415.1 Phrixothrix hirtus | reverse complement strand
TTACCGATCCTGAGAAACTTGTGCCCGTCGTTCGCCCGAGTACCACGACAGAATGCATAGCACGCCCGTCTCACAAGTCTCGTATGAACCCTGACTTAATTTACGAACGCGAATATTTGTAAATAATTTAAATAGTTAGATTCTTATTTACTTTGCTAACAAACTAGAATTTTGTACAAACGAAGTCCACCGTAAACGAGCCTTTTCACCGGAGTTCCGACCAGTAGACTAATCGAGACAGAGGTATACAGGACCAACAACAGCTACACAAAGAACCACCCCTCACGACTAAGAGGTACCACCGAGTAGAATGCAAATTCTTTATTCTTTGTCCATTTTTAAGTAAGGACTGAAACCTCACAATGTATGCCAAATGTTGCAAGAATTTCAGACGCGTTTACAACCTGATATTATAGAATTTAGACGGAGAATTGCATCTATAGCTAAAGTAATTGCTTCAGAAGAAATTCTTCAATGTTTACAGAACAATAGTGATGTCTCAAGTTCACTCCTGTCACTATTAGAAGAGGTAGACGTTGACGAAGTAGTTTTCAAGGCAGCGATGAAGACTTTGATGATGAGGCAAGAGAAGAAAAGTGATTAAATCAATATATGAATGAGATAAACAAATCAGTAAGCGTTTTGTTGGGAAACTCATTTCTGGTTACGAAAAGGCCGGGATCAGAAGTAGTAACGACATTCACATGGGCAGATTCAGAGGATATCTCGATTGTCAACAAATTTAATATTTTCTTGGTTCCTACCAAGCCTGTAGGCCTGTACTATGTGGTCGACGAAGTTTAATACGTTTTGATGTAGATTTAACAGGGTATAACATAGTTTAAATGTGATAAAATGACTTTCTTTTTTAGTATCAGGTTCAGTTTGATTTCAGTTTCATCTCCTTTGTTGTTAGCAAACATAGATTATGTTCATTGAAAGTTTGTCAAGAGACATGTAATACATTTAACTAAATTTAATCAAAAGTTATAGACAGAAAAATTATTGTAGTTTTATACACTTCTAGAAAGTAATGAACTTAAACCTAGGGTACACGCTTACCCCAAATTACGAGGAAAGCGTGTAGTACTGACATTCTTAAAAAAAAGGATTTTTGTTTTTAGAAAAATTTCGTGCATTTGTTGTTTAGGAGGTTTGTAGTAAATACTGCAGCGATTGTACTACCTCAAACAGAAATCTTAAATTCGAATACTTATATTGAATACCTCAACTTTTATACCTACTAATACATTTTTACATTTTTACCTCAGCTCACCTTAATTTAAGCAATCTATTTAACAGGAAAACTATACCGCCTTTAAAGCCTTTATTATAGATATACGAGGGGCGTACGAGAAACTACAATAAACAACGAAATTAATGGTGTAATCGATAATATGGCGCCCTATCCTTTGATTTGTACCCACGGACAGCGTTTTTGATAGATATGACAACTTTAGGAACAATTTAACGATCCGCGTCACTTTTCAAATTTCATTGCATGAGCCAGTTCGAACGAAGTTCTTTAAATTTGTGAAAGGAGATGCTATAAACGCATTCCTACCGTAACACGGTGCTAGGAAAAATTTAATTTTCTCAATTATCTTGAATGCCCTTTGAGTTAGCGAACTATGATTTTTGACACAATATGGCACATATATAGCACACTGTAGCACGATCGATAAAAATACAGAAATCATAAAGTTCGGTGAGTCATTATTGATAACAAAATCTGACAAAAACCTAATTGTTTGACGTGTTGTGAGTATATCAGCATTATCGTGGTGTAGAACGATTTTTATTCTAGGATACTTTTTCGCACTTTTCTAATTAGGTTAGATAAGCAAACTTTACTATGCCAATCTATGTTTACATTACCCTTATCCTCCAAAGCAATAGTTACAACATGACTAGCTTTGAAGATGAACAATGCTATCCATTTTTACCAACACTGCGACACACATCACTGATTGAAAATTCAACATCTCAAAATATCCACTGAATCGATTGATGCTTTATTTCGGGTTCGTAAGTATATATCCACCTTTCGTCTCCTGTGACGGTATTCTACACGCCATTTGGCATTGCCTCTTGAAGTGCAAAAGATGGTATACGTTGTGGTACGTAATTATGTCTTGGAATACTTATTCGATTTTTAGTTGAAAATATTGTGTTGGTTCTTCATAATTGACTGTTTTCTCCTCTAGCACACGTTTGTTTTTTTTGTCTAAAACAAGTTATAGCTAGTTTTTTGAGCCCAAATTGATGATCTAAGTGGTTCCTTTAATCCTGTTAAAAATGCGTTTAAAGTGAGTTGGTTTTAAAGATTTCTTTTTACGTTGCGAGATGTTTCAGATGGCATCGTACATCGAAGTTGCGAGAATAAAAGCTCTTGTAAATCGTGATAATTATCATAACAAGTTCGGGGTGAATCTTTAGTTTGTCTTAATAAAATTAAAACTCTATATAAGGAATTTTCGTCTCATTGGACGGCAAAATTTCTTTGTAAAATTATTTCTCGATATTCCCATGCATTTATATATATATCGTCTTCCAGTTAATTTGACTGTTTTAGATAAATAGATAATAACAAGAAATGATTTATAAAACGCGGTAGATGTCGAAGTTGCAAGAATTGATATAAAATTAGTGCCCTTATAAATTCAGATAATTGGGCGGTATTGCAGCTAGCAGTTTCGGCAGCCACAGTGGAGAACAGGGTGGTTTTACGGTTTTTGATAGAAATAATTAGACAAAAATTCAGGAACGACTTGCGAGAGTCAAACATCGGGAAAAAGTCGTAAGTTTTGGGCGCCACCTTATCTAAATATCTTGACGGTATATCTTCTTTAGAAACGGGACGATAAGGAGTCTTATTTCAACCGAAATGCGATAATTTTACCATGGGATACTTACGAAATACTGGAGAAGTACTCCTAATGTAGTTAGGTTAGACTTACAATTTGTAAATGTTTTACCTATCTAGGTGTAACGTTTTCTTGTAAGAAAAATACTGTTATGTCGTACTACTAAAGTTACTTAGGATAATGAAATAATAAGATAGCCTGTTTTAACTGAATCGCTTAAAATGAAAATAACATAAATTAATGCAGACAATATGAGAACATTCAAACGAACAATTATTTAATAATTAAAATTGCAATAGAGGGAGGACCCTGAATTTGTTTACTAAAGACTGCCTTACTTAATAATAAAATATTGACCCCTTTTAAGGATGGTCTCAGAATACGGTACTTATCTAGATTAACTATTTACTTTTGGTTCGTTAATTAAAATTCACACAATAAGAACAAACTGTATAACTGCTACTTGATCGAAGTAGCTCCCCCAGCGAATTAATATTACGTTACGAAACAGGGGTTGATTGTCGGATTCCCCAGTGGAACTCAATTACTTATAAGGTGGAAGGAACTCATCGAAAGAAATGTCACTTACAAGCATTTGTGTTGAATTACGTGACTTTTGATTGTAGGCCCTAATGCCTCTAGCATTTCATGAATAAAGCGTATATGAAGCACTTTCCCAGACGTACTACAGACCTATGGCCAACACTGAACGGGGATAACGAAGACTCGATCAAATTTCGTCGTTAAGGGTACCTAATTTGTATTTTCATGAATTCTTGCGCGGGCTTACTACTTGATAACGTCATACCTCAATATCTCGTGCTTTTACTTGAGAAGTCTGATCTCAACTGCTTGTTTTAGTGCAGTTTCACCTTGAGATTTCCTGGAAAAGAGAAGTTGGTAGTTAACGTTTATTTATAGAGGCATACACATTTTCGTGGGAAAGCTGATGTAGATTGTTTTTAAAAGCATGAACCGGGGGTTTAAAAATGTTAATAATTGTTAATAATTGGTAGCAACCTGTAAAATCCTTATTTATAATTTTAAATACAAAATTGGCATTGGTAGTTTACCCATTTGATTTTGTTATTAATTCAGGAATATTAGACGCGCTTACAATTTATATCAGAGAGGCTTTGTATTAAATCTTCTACACAATTCTTTATATACATACACAATATTTTGAATTTAATTTATAATTCAATTTAATTGTTAAATGTTAAATTTCTCATTGAATTGTACGTTGGGTTGCCCTTAAAAACTGGTACTTGCAATGCTTTGTTTTGAAACCACAACTAGCGGTGCTGCAAAAATTAAGTGACTCCTAACTTACCTTAATAATTCTATCTCTATGCTTAGGAAGATATCAATAATGCACCGATGCCGTAAGTTATATTTCAAATATTTGAATTTGAATATTAATAAATTATTTTATAAGAGAATTTTGAACGGAATTATACTTCTACACAAGTCTTGTGTGTTTAATGGAACACTAATCAAAATTCATAATTAATTCAAGTTTACAATTAGATGTATCTGCGTTTAATCGTTTATTTCAAATCTTATCAAAAGAAATTTTATAATATCAACTGCACATAAATTAAAATTTTAAAGCATCTTATAAAGTTAAAAGACAATGCTTAACGGCAAAATCAATCAATACTTAAATCGAAGTGTATCACCTGAATCAAAAATTATTGGGTCTCTGTTTTTCAAATTAAAATAGGGACTTATGTTGTGACGTATTCCCATCTTTCAAACTTAATTACGGTTGTGTTAATTAGTGTTTGTTATGTGATAATTAAGTTTGTCGGAAGTTTAAAGCGTAAACACCTCAAAAGTTCGGTTAATTTGACGCATCGCCAACGAAAAAGACTATTTTCATTTTGTTTTACCATAAACAATTGTTTTAAATAAAACATTTCATTAAAAATGTATAAAACTGTTCCAAATGCAAAAATGCAGGCAAATGTAAATTATAAAATATTCTTTTACTAAAATTTAATAATACAAAAGGAAATTCGATGTGAACAGTTAGAAATTGTTTAAACAAATAAGATCTAATTTTCTTAAAAGAACCATTTTTAAAATTGTAACATTCCAGGAATTTAAATCGAATGCAAGCCAAAGCCAGACAAACAGATGGTAATCAATTCGTAGAAGGAACTGATAAGAGTTCAATTTTACACATACGCTAAACGCAAACAAAAATGAACCTTATTTTATTATTTAATTAATAATTAAATGCATTCGATTTAAAACCAATCTTTTATAAACAAATAAATGTATTCTGTTCGTAGTTAAGTAAGAAAATGTTGTTAAAAATAACTGAAAGATTTCAAATTTAAAATGTTAGAAATTTTAAAAAATCCTAAAATATAATTAAATTCATTAACAGCTGAACCGATGGTCCGATTAAGACGTGGTTAGCTACAAAATTCGAGTTAGCAACAAATATAGCATCTAAGCGGAGAAAAAAATCTAAAAAATTCAAAATTTGAAGTTATATAATATCGCTGCGCCTCTCTTGTCGAAAACATAAAAGCGAGCATTTTAAACAGAAAAATTTATAGATAATCATCCTACTGCCTTGAGTACTTAACTGTCTCGTCTGAGAAAACAAAAAATTTCATATTGTTGTAAACCGACCGCAATTTGCAAAAGATAATGTTACATACACTCGCCGCTTCGTAATTTCAATCACGAACAAAAGATTCCATTCACTTCCTTGAAACCATTTTACACTAAAGGCTAGAAACAATGCCGAAGTAAATTCTTTGTTTAACGCATTGATTTACATGATAGATCGATGGTTTGTATTGAAAGCTATCTATATGACACTGTTTTTTAACTCTGGTACTATGTATGTGTTTTCGCCTATAGGACATCTCTGGTAGGTATGTGTGTCGAAACAATCGCCGCAAACTAGTCTTCATTAAGCACAGAAAAACACCCACTAAACTCTAAAAATCATTCAATACACTAAACAAACTGCTTACTAAAATATCGAATTTACTATCGTTAAAATTAAAACGAAGGGTAAATGTATCCGCATTAACCTGAAAATTGCTGTTTTAAAGCTCATCCTGACATTCGATTGCATATCAAGCCTAAAGTACACTTGTTAGGTCATAAACCGGTCCAAAAATCAGCTGTTTGCGAAACTGAACCATTATTTAAAAAGGGATAAAACTAGCGTTCTTGTAAATACATATATGCCTGTAAATATTAGTTGTAAGAAAATCTACCTGTATAAAGTTCCTTTTGCCCAGTTAAATAATAAACATAATTAATAAATTTTGGTTGATTTAATACAAGCTTTAAGATCAAAAATAACATAACCAACGCAGTCTTAAAATTGATAAAAGTATAGAACTGAGTGAATTAATAAGTAAACAAAAACTGCAGCGTTCATAACAAAACGTAAAACTTGCAAGTTTAATTCAAATTAACAATTAAAAGTGGATTAAAAATAAGTAAACAGTCATTAAGTGCACAGACTTCAAAAACCTAATAAATTATCTTGCAGTGTACACTGAACCCAAATCCGTAAAACAAAAGCATACAGGGTAAACTTGAAAAGTTATTAAGGCCTAATAACAAAATAAAAACATACGAGGTAGAATCAAAAAGTGAAAATTAGTTAACTTAACTTTCCTGTACATTAATAAATTCTATTCACAGTTAGCCAGCGAATTGAATAGTTCGTATGAGACGACCAATAGGACCCTGGCCCATCTCCGACTGAGACCTACCTTCCCGGCAAAAATATTAAGTGACAGGAAGCCGTCACAATGTGACGGAGATATTTCCAGTATATTTAGGTTAAAGGTGGGGTAAATGCGCCTAAGTCCAGCCACGTCCAGTAGTCAGCCATGCATACATAAAACTTACAAAAATAAGAAAAGTAATTTTATTTAAGTATGTGTAAATATTTCCAAGTATTCAAGCACCTTTCCCGCTAATATTTGTAAAATATCAAGGTGGCATATGACCCTATTTAATAGTGTGTGCATTGCTAAGTATCTGCGAAGAGGTAAAAATCTGTATATATTTGCTTAAGTTCGGGTGTCTAGAGAATATGCCATAGGTTAAATATAAGAAGTATTATTAGATTAATATTTTTTGCAAATATTAATTAAAGTTCAAGTAGCATGCTGATATATATATATATATATCAAACAATTTGAAATATTAAAAAATTATATATTCTTGTGATGGCTGACCACTGGTAATTAAAATCTTCGTGATTTCAGTAGTCGGGCGCTTGGCTGACTACTAGTAATTTTAATAGAATTTAATTTTCAACCATATTTACTACAAATATAAAGCTGATTTTTCTATGTTCTGTAATATAAGTATTTTCAGAAAAATATCCTTTTAAACCAATAGTCAGTCACATCTAAGGACAAGTAGTCTATGTGGTTGAATATATTATCTACGTTCAGCCACCTTTACTCACATCAAGTTACTTTACATTTTTTTAAACAGAAAAATATGGGACGTTACAGAAATCGAATGATTCATCAATACGCTGAAGAATCACTAAATTGTGCTCTTAGGGCAATTAGAGAAGGTTCTTTGGGAATTCGCGAGGCAAGCAGATGATATGGGGTGCCTCGTAGAATGATACAAGACTGACTTCATAGACGATTTAGAGAAGGACCACGAAAAATGTATCCAGATACAGGGTTAGCGAAATATAGTTTCCTCAAAAAAGTGAAGGCGTTCTCAATACCACTAGAAACATCGTCGTAGCAAAGAATAGAAGAACACCGTTTAAAGACAATAAGCCTTGTGAAAAATGGTACCAGAGATTCCTAAAGAGACACATACAACTATCTCTAAGAGAAGCTTACAAAAGCCAGAGCTTTAATAACAGAGGAATGTATTAGGAAATGGTTTCAAGTACTTCAATATTATTTGAAAGGAAGGAATGCCCTAGAAATATTAAATGATCGGTCTAGAATTTATACTGGGGACGAAACCAGTTTCTCTATATGCTCAAAAAGAGGAAGTGTTAGTACCAAGGGGCTATAAAAACGTTTACCAAATAAAAAGGGGCAATGAAAAGGAAACCATTACGGTATTACTGGTATTTTCAGCAACTGGTAGAACAGCACCGCCAATAGCAGTGTTTCCGATTGTTAAGCCAAACAAAGCTCTAGTGAATAGTATGCCATCTGGTTGGTTTTTAGGGCGATCTAGAAGTAGATAGATGAAGAGTTACACTTTCTACAAATACATTCCCAATGGTTTCGACAAATAACTTCAAGATTGATTGATTCTAGTAGGTGGACATAAATCTCATTTGTCGTATGAATTAAGTCAGTTCTGCCATGAAAAACAAATTATTTTGTATGTATTGCCTACTAATACAACACAAATGATGTAAGTGTATTTAAATCATTGAAAACATCGTTGAAGAAAACAGTCAGAGAATGGCAGAACACACCTGAAAATTTTAATAGTGTTTTAACAAAATGTACATTTTGTTCCTCATTGAAGCAAGTCCTCGATAATCCTTTTATATCCCAGGCAGTACGAAATGGTTTCAGGAAACGTGGTTTGTACCCTTTCAATCCGGATGCTGTTGATTATACTAAATATGTACAAAATTACATGGAAAAATTAGAAGAGCCTAATCAACTAGATTTTACGGAAGAAAATTTTTTCACCACAGTAAGAGTTCTAACAGACTTTTTGAAAAGGGAATTAATACGGATTTAATCCTCGAACATCTTGAAATAATTAACAAAGATGTTTTTCCGAAAAAATAAATTTAGAAGACTAGGTATTAGCATTAGGTACAGTATAGCCTGATGCTTGCTAAAATTTGATAATCCCCTTTCATTTAATATTGACATGGAAATTAATCAGAGTTTACCAGTCACTATTTCAGATCCAAATGAAACACTAACGACATAAATAGAAAATGAAGCAAAACGTCAAACAAAAGAAACTAATTCTAAGGAAATTGAAACAAAACTAAAAACGTGGACCTCAATGCAAAATCTGAAATTGCCAATTCCAATTGAAATTGGATGGAATGATTTTAGGAAATAAAGATGACTATATTGAAGCTATTAATAAAACAGATGATTTAGAGATTAGTGAATCAAGTAAAGAAAATGAAATAGTAGTACAACATACCGATAAAGTGAAGATCTTACAAAGCATTATAATTTCTTCAAAAAACGTATTATGCCAAGAAAAAAAGGAGATGAAAAGAAAAACGGTATATCTATGAAGCATCGATCTTTTTCTAACAGCTAAATAGTAAATTGCTGCTGACGAATTTAGAAATTGTTTGAGGACCCACCTAGAGATAAAGCAGAGTATTTTAAATGAAAGGGAAGCAAAGAAAAAAGCAAAATTGGAAAAGTCCAATGATAAAACTACAGTTAATACTCAAATACAAAAGAAATAGAAAATGCTTAAAAATAATATAAAAGTTTTACAAGAGAATTAAATAGAAACCTTCAGTAAGAAAAAGCAAAAATGTTCAAGATGTACTGAATTATCAGAAAGTGATACAGAAGGTGATAACTTAAAAAACGTTGGTTGCGACAAATGTCCTGAATGGTACCATTTAAAGTGTAGGGGAGAATGGGAGATTGGCGGTCAGCTAAGCGGAATTAGTTGTAACTTAATTGGCAATTTATCAGTGTCCAATAGTTTTAGTGATATCTCTTCTATAAAAACTTAGCTTTCCACTGATATAATAGAAAATGCCGTCGTAATAACAGTTGATTTCAGTTAAAATGTCACCGTACAAAAACACAGCAATGACCGTCATTACCCCTAAGGTCGGGTAATACCAGTCACTGGTGCGGGTAAATGGGGCCATATAATAAAAAGGCACAAAAATGCAGAAGTCCTTTACACAATTTATTAATATGAAAATTAAAACGAAAGGACAATATTGAGAAACAAAATCACAAAAAATTTCTGTATTCCTTAAAATCATCGCTGAGGTCATCTGGAAAGCTGATCATGCCACTGAAACGTGCGGAGCTGCTGACAGCTTGCATAGGACGTCGTCAGTGGCAAAATATGACTCTTCGTCAGTTTTGGAGAACCTCAACGTCTGGGGAGTTCTCTTGTAAAATATGCCCATGAATCCTCCTTGGATTACCTCAGTGAGTTCAGCGACATAGATTCTGCATGAGGCCTTTGTTTTTCCGTAGACTTTCACTAGGACAAAGTTTCCGGGAACAAGTGAATCAGGACT
>JAHWXV010275182.1:0-12468 GCA_024586415.1 Phrixothrix hirtus | reverse complement strand
CTACTTTTCCCATATTATCTATATTTACCCTACTCGAATGTTAAAATTTCAATATGTAATCCTTTAGAGGACATTTATAAACGGATACACTTTATAATATATTCAATAAGAATTGGTAACTACATTAAAATTTCATTATTTATATTAGGTGATTAAAGGTGGCTAGTGAAAGCTACAGAGATTGTATGACAGTTGCAACACGCAAATACCTCATTTCCGCCATTAAACATTAATATAGTCATTGTAGTGAATAGATTGTATCCGCCCCCGAATGAATTCTTAAATATAGTTTTTAAACAAGTTTAAAACTTAATTAACTATTTTAATCACTTTTTTATAATTTATTGCATATTGAAATCTATCAAATCTTTCGTCATGAAAAACTAATACATATTTATAGAACAGAAGTTGTAAAATGCACAAATGGTTTTCATTTATGAAAAAAAAAATTAATTTTATTATATATTTGTATTATTGTTGCAGGTACTATCTATCCTATTGATATTAGGTTATTTTAGATATAGTACACCCCTTAATTGAACGCATTTGTCCAACTGGCATGGCGTGACATTCATTATTTATTAACTATTTAGTAAATAAATAAAGTGTATAAGATCTTGGTTTAAGGTTGCTAGAATTATTGAATTTTTAAATAAATCTATTTTAAATAATATAAATTACACAAAGGTCGTATTGTAGGATGTCAATGTGGAAGCAACATCCTATATGTAGTAAGCTAAAGCTTACAAATAATTTCAAGAACAAAATTAAATTGGGAAGATATGTGCTTAGGATAACGCTACTATACATATCGGCCTGGTTGATACTCATCAGAGTAAGCACACCCTGCAATATAGTAACTAGAAACTCTGCCATAGTTGAAGCACCTGTCATGGTAACTTTTATATTAAAAATTAATTATGCGTCACCTGGTTGTGAAATTATATATTAAGGAAATTTTATGGTTTTCTGTAACTGTAAAATTATGCATAGAAGACTTTACAATATTATAAATTTCTGGCCTAAATTAATGCATAAGCAAAACTTCTCATTATTACTTGTAATTTTTCGGAGTTTTAAATCATTAAATATTTTATGTAAGTTGTCTTGGAAATCCTCTGTTACTGCTGATAAATAATTGCAACTGTTTGACAGATGTAAAGTAACATTTTGCAATTGCTCGTTTAAAGATGATCTTTGGATTTCTGCAGGATTAAAGGCCATAAATTCTAGTGTTATATTAAAAGACGAAAAGATATTTCAAATTTTAATATTTTGTTTTCCTTATTTTGATGACATATGATTACTTGAACATTTCGGGTTACAAATCCTTCTTCAGGAAAAATTTTTTAAAATATTGTAATAATTTTAAAGAAAAAACATCAGTAGTAGTAATATAACAATTAAAAATTATAAAATATCAAAAGAAAAAAAAACATATTGATGAATTATTCATATATTATAAACAAACATTAATAAATGTAGTAATTTTCGAGAGCCTCACTATTTTTATGAGGATAAATATCCAAAAATATAATGTTTAACATAACTATAAAGAGAAAAATTATACATTTTTGTTAAACCAACATGCAACACGATGTAGGAAGAAAAAATTATTACAATATTTTAAAAAATTTTTGCTGAAGAAGGGTTTGTAACCCGAAACGTGCAAATATCAAAATAAGGAAAACAAAATATTAAAATTTGAAATATCTTTTCGTCTTTTAATATAACCCTAGAATTTATGGCCTTTATTCCTGAAGAAATCCAAAGATCATCTTAAAAATAAAAGCCAAAATCAAACAATTTTTTAATTTGCTTGTTTAAAGTAATTTGTAAAAGGCAATAAATTTACTTTTGGGACTGATTTTTTTTTAATTTAACGTGATTAAGTGAATAAAAAGCTTTATTCAGTATACTTATAGTAGAACAAATGAATTGTCCATGCAACTTAAGGGAAGATGTTACGAGTTAGGTAGTCAAAACTGTCCGAACAGTTAAGCATTTTAATAAGCGTGAAAGTTACTCTAGAAACCCATGGTGTAAGAAGTCTACAAATGGAAGAGATGAGCGATATCTTATGCAAGTTGCCTTAAGATATAGGTATTCTACCAGTTTAGAACTAAGCAGAGCTATTTCAGCAGGTTGAAATGTAGAAATTTCTCAACGAACTATTAAGAGAAGGCTTAATGAAGGAGGATTGGAAAATAGAAGGCCAACTATTGCACCACTGCCGGGCAAGCAACATGGTGTTGCTAGGTTGCGTTTTGCAAGGACGGGTGCAAACTGAACCATTTATAACTGGAAAAGCGTTTTGCTTTCAGACGAAACAAGAGTGAGTCAATGCACCATGTAGACGTCAATGAGCTTGGCGGACGCGAGGAGAATCGATACACTGAAAGAATCCATATCATTGGGAATAGGGAAGGCATGGGTGAGCAATGTTAAAGTCAAGTTAATGATCATCATTTTCTTCGATACCAATTGGTCATAGTTGAACAGGGTATCAACCATTCAAACAGTTATTTAGAAGTATTACCTTGAAGTTATGTCTAAACTGAGAGAACGAGTGAGGAGGCAGAGGTCCTAGTTAAAGAAGAACACCTTACGCGTCAGATTTAGCTTAATGCTACTTTTATTCGTTTTATAAGATAAAATTGATATTTTCATAAAACGGCGGCACTACACACGTGGTGTACAAGTTTTAAAATCGTAACAGTAAGCCACATTTTTGACACAATCTTCGGTATTTAAGAGTCAAATTTTGTTTTTCACCTCAGTGATATTCTAACAGCATATAGGTGACTGATTACTTTCAGTTGTTTATCATATCAAAATGTATTAAATGGTAAAATTAAAGCAAATATATAAATGTTTAGTTGCCGTCCTTATAATTTAGGAAAATATGATTGGCAGTAAAGCAAAGCACAACAAATAGTAGTCTTATAAGGTCAATAAGTTTACTGCGAAAAGTATTATGAATTAATTAAGAATAAGCAACAGTTTCCAAATAAATAGTCACAATCAAAATGGGAATTAGCCATCAACAAAGAACAAATTTACAGTTTTTAGCACAATAGATGGTGCAGCTCAGTCCCTTACCGTGCGTAAATCTTTGATACCAAAACACTACTACAATATTCTAGAATATATTCAAAATCGAAAAAAGCCTTGATTTTAGGTCCACGATGAAAGTGAATATTGATGTCGGCCTGAGAATTGTCGACGTCGCCATTAAAATTAAATATTAATTCTCACCAACATGTCTAAGAATAAATAAAATTGTATACATAAAAATTCTTACACACCAATAAAGTAAATTAACCGTTAATGTAAAATAACTTGTTAAAATGATAGAAATTGGTAGATTTGTTAAACAAATGTGTAGGTACAAGGCAATGCATGAC
This sequence comes from Phrixothrix hirtus, assembly GCA_024586415.1. Classification (NCBI taxonomy): domain Eukaryota; kingdom Metazoa; phylum Arthropoda; class Insecta; order Coleoptera; family Phengodidae; genus Phrixothrix; species Phrixothrix hirtus. Next base: position 9,061 of record JAHWXV010275182.1, on the reverse strand, counting down.
CATCTCAATAAAAAGCATATTTAAAAATTGTCTGAAAACTTAACAATTCTACCGATAACATCCCTAAGTTAAGTTCTAATACCAGATTCCCGTAAAACGCCACCATTTATGAAAATTAAGGTGATAGCCGAATATTATAACTAACCAACAAACAAAATTTATACTCATTGGTTTAAAGTCAAAACGAAAGCCACCGTATTGGATAAACCAACAATGAGAAAGGTTATATAAATTCCTAACAAATAAAAATATTCGTATTTCCTGATTACCTAGAATCACTGAAGCATTGCAAAGTTACAGTGTAGTTATTAAGTAACAAAGTTAGTTCAGTCAAAAGATCCGATGACTAGATCATCATCAAACTAATTTAAAGAAATCTGCTACTATAGTCGAAAGATTAGTTTGCGAATCAATAAATTAACTCAAATTCGGAAGTGACCCGAAACGCGAAATTTCAAAAGACATACAATTACTTATTTCAGAAATTTGATTTATTTAAATCTAAATAAAAGTGTACAGTTCGAGTATTCATTCAGACATTCTTTTATTTAAAACTCGGGTAAACTGCAGCTTTGCACCTTTAGTTAGACAATGCATGTAATCTCTTTAGTATTCGAGTAACCTTTTTGCAACAAATATCTTATTTTCTGTAAATATAAAGTTTCTTTCTTGTAAACTGATAACGTCTAAGCCGTAAATTAAACACCTTTAACATCACTTATTTTAGTTAATCTAGTTACTTCTTTTATTGCGTTTTATTATTTTGTTATTTTCATTTGTTGCGTATTACATGTAAATGACATAAATTTTATTTCGTACTTAATAAACAAATTTTAAACATATATTTTGTATTTGTTCGAGAAAAATAACGTAACTTGATTTTAACAATAAACACAGCAGGTAAAAGGTAAATAGCTATACTCGTTGTACGTGTTATTTAATTTGCACGCTAGAGCTATCCCAAACGAAGTTAGTTGGCCGTTGACCCTAAATAAATAAATAATTAAATAGCCGCTAGATCAACTAAATAATTGTGATAATACAATTATAAAGTCGCGACCAACAAACAGAATCCACATATCTTGTAATATTTTTAGTAGTTTAATAATTCAATCAATTAGCTAACCTTTCTTAGTTAATCGCTTAACATCTAAGATTCCTTCACAGCGGCAATACAAGTTTTATTATTAACTTACCTATTTACATATTACCTAAAATATATTTAGCACACTAAACGTCAAGTGTCTAAAGAACTACTATTAAATAAAGGATTTCGTAAACCTTCTATTTATATATATTCGAAGCTAATAAAATTTAGGAGACAACATTCAAGAGTAAACTTTAAGGTACCTAAATTTAAAATGAATCTTGAATTAAGGTCATTGCAATAGTTAAACTTATACATAGCCTTTTTAAAATAAATCATTAAATGGGAATAGTGTACAAAGGTAACTGCAAATTTGATCTAACACAAGAATATGGCCAAAACGTTTTCAGTACACATTTAATCTAATGAAGCAGTAATATGCACCAAGAAGGTTTGCAGACAAAAATAAATATTTTTTTAAGAAGCTTAGAACTATTTTGTATGTGTTATGTGAAGTATATGCATAGAGTTGAATAAATAATAATTTGGTTTGATGTTCAATAATTATTCTATGTTAATCTAAGAGTAATTTATCTATTATCTCTTCATGTATATAAGTAAATATCGTAGGAAGAACTTTAGAAAATCCCCCAGTGGGCGTGTACAGTAGAGCTACATATTGGCCAAGTATACTATTGGTTGCCTGTTCGCAGATTGAGTAATTTAGCTAATGAATTTGATTAACTTACTTTAATTTCAAACGTGAACTGCTTAAAAATTGGATAACCAATATAAATTTGAAGCATTAAAATGTTAAAATCCCCGAAATATCGACCCCTGTTTGTAAAAAAATGTTCTGCTATTTTTACCTAAAAGGTTAAATATAAATTTGTTGTATATTGTATTTAATTTCTAGGTTTCCACTATACAAAAATCTTTTTAATAAATAATAAAGGTCACAATTCAATACATTTACTTTAATTTAATATATCAATATGCAAAATTAAACAAATTTTACAAAACAAGTAATAAATGCACGAAATACGAATAAACCATTTTAAAGTCACATGGGGTAAGACTGAAAATGTTAACATTGCGTTCGGTGACTGTCTTGCACCCGAAGTAACCCTAAGATTCAAATTTCTAAATCGTAAAGTAGTTTTTACAGCTTACTTAACTGTATATAATTGATTAAACTCATTTACTTTTATTTAGTTGGTATTATTTCTAATCGAATTACGAGGTTGTCTCCTTTCTATGCTGGTTTGAAAAATATTATCCGGTGATGAGCGCCTTTGTCTTCAATTTGGGCGTTTTGTGTGTTCAATGTTTCGGGAGCGAAGAGACCGCTTGCAGAAGGTCTTGTAGCGCGTAATAATGCGTTGGCTTTAGAATAAACTCGGATTGAATGTGTGGGGTTTTTAAATAAAGTTTCACACGATGAACACTTTTCGGACATTACCTACTTGATTACTTTGTTTTAATAATTTTTATAAATAATTTGTCAGTAGCGGACTTCAAGTTAGATTATTTTATTGTATGATCTTGGCGTGAGTATTTAAAGCTACGTTGCCAACTTAGTTATATTGCAAGTAATATAATATTTTCGCTATTGTTTCACAGTATAGTTTTAATGCTCACACTTGCATGAAAAAGATGCCAATTTTCTATCGTTCAGTGTTTTTATTATTTTTCATTAGCTGCCCCGTCATGATCTTTTTGGCGAATGAAATGTTTGTACTTCAAACTGATCTTACTTTTTTGTCTAGTTTGAAGGTGTTGGTTGGCCTGAAATCAAGCTTAACCTAATGTAGTTTTTAGAACGTTGCCCTAGATTTACGGACAAATTATTTGACCGTTGCTCTTTTGAAGGCTTTTATTTTTATGGTTTTAAAAATCCCTTCTTGCTAATTCTTTCTTAAAACACAATTTGTTGTGGCACGTCCGAATCTTGTTTATTTCAGTTAACTTTGAAATTTTATGTTCATTAGAGAATACTGCCATTACTTGTTTAAAGTTTATTATTTTCCAAAGCTATCCCTTCTTTTATTATTCAAGAAACAGTTTGATTTGGGTTTAAAATGCCGTGATATACTAATTCATGTACAGACTTTTTCAAAAAATAAAATCAGGCTAAATTTATTTGATTTTTCTAATGTTTAATCACGAGGATTCCAACAATGCCCATATCCAAATTTTTTTCACCGAGTAATTTAATAAAGGCAGGTGTCGTAAAAACCATAAAAACAAAGTTCTTTTTAATTACTGTACTAGAAAAGGTACGCTTCTTTTTGGCCGGCGTTGTATATTATTGAAATTAGTTCCAAAGCTTTTCTGAAGTTCGTATACAAGGTGTCCACGGAAGTGTGCGCAATCTCTCAGATTTCAAAAACTCATATTAAATTAACTTACATTAACTTCATACAACATGTTTTTGGGCATCGCCTCCCTTCTGAGTTATTCGCCATTTATTTAGATATCGGCGTAAGATGACCGTAATGTCAACCACCTTCAATATTTTTTGCTCATAATGTTTTGTCCTTAAGATTTTTCCATTGCAATGTCTCACCAGATTCTCTAGGCTATTAGAAGAAATAAAGGTACTCTTAATTAATATCCATAGAATGAACCGTTTTCTAAAAAAACACTGATTTAGGAAACTAACCTTTTATTTGACAAATAAATAATCTTACAAATACATCTAAATATTACTATTAACAAAAGGAATCTGAATTAATTTTATAGGTTGGTTAATATGATCTCTTTGAACTCAAATACATTCCCTACCTCAACAAATAGAAGAATACCGCATCCTCCCCAATAAATCAGCATCGGTCCGTATTTCAATTCTTTGTAAGAATTCATGTCTAGTTTTAATCATATATAATAGATCGCGGCTTTTAAAGCTTCTTATAAGCAAAAATGCAATCGATTTAGGTCAAGTGTTCATAGAGGCCAAAACGCCCTTATAGATCTATCCATTGGTTTGGATATACCCTATTTAAATGCTATCAAACCGGCAAGTTAAAATGAGGCGGTGCTATATAACGCGCCAAATTTCTATAGAAATATCTTCTAGTAACGAAGCCAAATCATTTTGAAAGAAATCTAAATAAAGTTATCTATTTAATCGTGTAGGTAATACAAGCTGACCTACCATATGTTCGTATTATTCTCTGCCGCGCGTTAATCATTTTAAATTGATATTGGTGATGGTTTCCAATTACGGCATAAAGGTTTTCATCGACCCATACGTGTAAATTATGCGAATTAATAATCCGTTTTTTGCAAACCCTTCATCTGTGTACAAAATGAAACCCAAAAAATTTCCATTATTTCAGTGCTGTTGAAAGGTTTGAAAATTCCATTCGACGTGGAAAATCATTGGAAGTGACAGCATGCCCTTTTTAAAATTAGAAGTGGTGATGAAGTTATTCTTTAAGAATATAATTCGCACGGTTCATTTGCAGAAAACAAAACTGCCTTGCTAATTTTTTAATGCTAGCCGATAGATCTTTACTTAAGGCATTTAAAAAGTTTCCTTATAATTGAGCCGTTCTAATTGTTCTTTGAACGCTTGCATTACTACTTTCTTTCCATTTCCTTTCTAAAATAATAGATAGTTTATCAACCACGAATACTTCTTACCAGTTTCTCTTAACCGTCGGTCAACGCTTTCAAAAGTTTTTTGATCAGAAAGGCTGCGGTTAGGAAACCTCTCAAAGTATAGCTTTTGGCTTCTATTTCATTGCAGGAGACAAGGCGATACATAATGTGCAAACCCGCATACTCATTAAATGTAAATTCCATTTTCAAACAGCTTATTAAGAATGCTTACTACTAGAAGGCAATAATTGAAATAGATTCAAACCATAACTTAAGGTATCTTTGCTTTATCTTTTAAATAACAGCCTATTTAGAAGCATACGAATACCTAATAAAATAGTGCTATGCAAAAAGAACCTCTTGTTCTAGTACTTACTTATATCAATAACTCCAATTATTATCGGTTCAAAAATTGCAATTAGCAATAATTATAATTACTTTTATCGGTTCAACCAGAGATGAATATTTCGTAAAATAAATTAAAGTTCCCTTTAAAATAATTTAAAATTGACCAAATCGATGCATATGTAAGTACAAAAACACATACTTATGCTATGACAAATTTTAAACATAGAGTGGTCTATGAGCGCAAGTAGGCAATTTGTTCCTCAGTTCGTTTCAAGTTTTATCAAAAACGGATGTTATTCCCCGCAAGGACAGATAGAACAAAAACAGAAAATTTATTTGTTTTCGTAAGATTATTCGTATGTTAAATAAAAGATAGCCTTGATTAAATCGGCGTTTTTCTGGAAACAGCTCATTTTATGGATATTAATCAAACAATATTCATTTCTGTTAACAGTCTAGATAATTTATTGACACATTTTCAATAGAAAAAATCTCAAGGGCGATAAAATTAGGAGCAAAAACTGTTAAGGGTAGTTCACCCTGTGGCTTCCTAAGCCACTATCAAAATATTTAGTTCCATCGAATTTTGTTGAGTAGTACAAAAGTTATTCTCGTAAAACGTCTTTTGTTACACTACATTCAATGGTAAATATCTAAGAAGGGGTGCGATATATGAGAATATGTTATATGAAATTATAGTGTTATGTTAATGTGACCTTTTGAAATCCTACAAATTTCCCGCAATTTTGTGGACACCCTATATATTAAATAAAAATTTTAATTTTGAGCTAATAAAGAAAATGTTCTAGTTTGTTTCTAAAGAAAAGCTGGAATTTCTAGTTTAGAATTTATTAAATTTTGCTATAACCTATAAAAATTATAACGGAATATAAATTGTAAGGCAGTATATTACACATAACATTTTATCACGTTACGGTGACTCGAGTTGTGAATAAAAATAAGTAACAAACTAAATTCAATTATTTTTATTACAGCCATAATTCTTAGGCATATTCTTATTTTCTTTTGTGATTTTCTAGACTGGACATGTTATTATCTGAAATAAACAATTATATTTTATATAAATCAAATAATTTCAAATAATAATTAGTTTTACGTGTAGATTTCTGAATTTTAATATTTAAAATACTCAAAAGCAATCCCGAGAAAGCTTGATTTGCCCACCCTTAAGTCATTAAGCAAATTGATGTGGCATACAGGAAATGCTTAGGGTTAGATTTCTAAAACATAAATACTCTTTCAGAATACACTCCTAATTACATTTAAAGTTGCTAAATATAATTTATGTATTCCTTCCTTGAAGTCGAAAACACAATTTGTAGAATATCATTGATTAGCATCCATTGCTTTATCTAACAACAAACAATTTATTTTATTTTAGCTTTTCACTTAGTTTCTTTCAATGTAGTATTTTCAACTTAGGAGTAGCATTTTTCTTAACGTCGGTTAATTTTAAATGTCTCCCTAAGACCTTTGTAAAATATTTATTGTTGGATAAAATCCTTATACAAATCTTGATTAAATTATGAAAGTTTAATCAAGGGTTTGGCAATGATGTAATGAATTATAAATCTTGTTTACTAACACTTTCTCTGTTTTTATTGTTAATTTGTTTTCTTATTTACACGTTTTAAATTAAATCTTTCAGTATATTTGAATTTTCTGCTTCCCTACTTTACGGAGTTTCGGTCGTCATTAACAAATTATTTAATCATTCTTATTTAAACACCATATTTTTAATAGAAATTAACACCTACGAATGTTGCCCTAATCGATTGACTTGTTATTTTGATGTGCGAGGCTTATTCCACAAGTAATATACATTACTTTATTAAAACTTAATAATTAATTAAATTGAAGGATAAATTAACCATTTGAAAGTAAACCGTTTAAGCTATTTCTCTACATAGTCACCATTCTTTTCTATTCACTTTTTCCAGAAAGAGAGGCAAAGACAAAGATTACTTCCTTAAAGAACTCTCCACTCAATGATTTGATAAAGTTCATTACTATATCTTCGACTACATCATCGTGAAAAGTGGGAGCCTTCGCTCAGCCCACATTCTTGTTTCCATGCGTTTAATGTATGATATCTCACTTCTTTCCACATAATTGAAACTTGTGCGTCTATATTGAAACTGAGAACACTACACTGAGATTTGTTTTCATAAATTTCAACAATCTGTTTATAAATGTCTGTGCTTTTTCGCGTGGAAAACCGTATGACACAGCGCATAACTAATTTTGTTTAGCAAAAAATAGTGGGTTCCATCTTGAACGACTTGTAACACTCGCATATGATATATTTGTAAAAGAATGGAGCGCCGTTTCTACTCGTATAACAACAATCACTATCTATCACAGAGTGTATTAAAGAGGTAATATCAGTGAAAAAAAATTATTGTGCCTATACCAGTATGATAAATTAATTCTATACCATCTAGGTACATATAAGATTTAATCGTTAGAATCTTAAAAGAATCTTAGTTGCTCCCTTAATTTGTTTTTTCATTAAATGACTATTTGCATACAATACAGTAAAGTGTCAATTAACCGAACGTTAAACAGCCGAAGCGTCAATCAACCGAACGACAACGAAGAATTATCGAGAAGAATGTGTCACAGTTTCCATTAAAGTGAAGTATTTTGAATAACTGACGTGTTTAAAATTAGTTGTTTAATAATGTTTTAAATTAGGTATAACTAAAAATATAGCTGTCGTACAAAAAAAAACAATCGTTCAGTGCAATCTATGACCAATATTGTAAGTACATATGTAGTTAAATAAATACGTAAGCAAGTAGGATATTGCAAATTACATACATTTACATTCATCCATATCTAAAAATGAGTCAACTCATTAAAAAACTATTTTTTGATTCCCCTAACCAGTATCGGCCCTAATTAGTTCGGTTCATTGACGCTTTACTATATCTGCCAATTTCTGAAAATACCTCACTAAATTATAATAATAATTTCAACTAAAAATGAAACTTGACACTCTATACCAGTGATCTTCAACCCGTGTGGACTGAATATATACGGTATAACATTATAAAAAACTTGGAAATTGCAAACATTTTATTCGTTATAAGCGATCGTCTAATGTAACAAAACCATTGAAAATGTACGTTAACGTACTGTCACGGTCTCACCTTTATCTTTGATCTATTTTACATTAATTTTAGTAAGTACATTTAGTACGCCCTGTATATAGATACTTAAAATTTCGCTTTGGATGTTTCTGTGGGTATACGTTAGCAAATAGTTATTTTTCTTATATTAATATTCCAGGAATGAAGGTCGAGGTCAATTAACAAACTTAATTCCGGAATTTATTAAATTTAGTTTATTAACCCGATAGGTGTTGCCATCTGGTGACAGAATTTGAGAACGTAAAATTCGTCTTGAAATTTAGTGCTGGTTAAAAATAAATTTTCTTATCGAACACTTGTGCTCCGAATTTTGTTAAAATACTAACGTGCAAGGTATCGAATTAGTTTTCGTTGCCGAGGTGTAGAATCAAGCGTTGTTAATTTGATTACAACGGTAAGAGCTACTTCGTTTCTTATTATCAAGTGAATTAATTCGTTTTAGTCTATTCTTTTTTAACTTGTCTGGCACCCTGATTGGCGAGATCTGTTTTTTTGGTCCTCGATCATCGTGTAAACCTGAACGATCGTGAATAGCGAAGTACAAAAAGGGTGAGTTGTTAATTGATGTCGTTACTATAAACTCCAGATACAGGCGGGATGCTGATCGACGTAGGGAGATCATAAAGGTTGTAGAAAATCTTATTTTTTGACACGTCGTATAAGTTGCAAGGGCCATGTTTTTAACCTATACGATAGTGGCGAGTTCTTGAGACCAGATGTGGTCGTATTGATATGCGTCCACAGCATGTTTAGTTTCTTTTAATTTCGGAATTACATATAAAATTTGCATTATGTATCAATCAACGTTTGCTGCTTATTTAAACTAACTTTTATATTAAATGTG
>JAHWXV010275175.1:0-13663 GCA_024586415.1 Phrixothrix hirtus | reverse complement strand
TCTCTGGGTCATAATGATGTGCCCATGTCTCATCTCCAGTGACGATTTGACTGAGGAAGTCATCTCCCTCTGCTTCGTAACGTGCCAAATTTTGTTGACATATGTCCAGTCGGGCTTGTTTCATTTCGACAGTCAACTGACGAGACACCCATCTTGTACACACTTTCTTGAAACCCAGTTCGTCCTTTACGATATGATTAACTGTTCCAAGAGATATGGAAAGCATGGTTGCAATATCCCTCTGCTTAATGCGCCGATCTGCACGAACCATTTCATCCACTCATGCTTTGTGCTGTAAAATTGATGCCGATCGCGGCCGTCCACTGCGGTCTTTGTCTTTCAACGTAGACGTGGTTGGATCTTCGTTATGGGTTCTCCTTGCACACCTTCTGACATTTCTAACGTCCACACATGCTTCCCCATAAACCACACTCATTCGACGGTAGATATCGATAGGTGGAACACCTTCCGCCGTTAGAAATTCAATTACGACACGCTATTTTAACCATCCGTCCGCACAGGTCGTCATTTTGCTTCAGATTAGTCCGTCGTCCGTGATGCTACCTACAAAATAAAGAAATCAGTTAGAAGCAGAAAGTTAAAGCTTGCTTTTGAATGTAACATCTTTGATTTTCATTAATAAATAAATAAGTTACCGACTTGGAGGCAGAACTTATTGAACAACCCGCGTATTTTAAAATTGGAGTTTTTCTTTTTGCTTATTTTGCGTCATATTTTTACAAATTTTAGTACAATTTGTTTATACCTACAATATATTTTTTTTAGTTTCATTTTGCAGTGTTATAAATTCTTTTTATTCTACGATTATTTTCATAATACATATAACACGATTTCGGTGATTTCCCGGATCTGAACTCAAACGCGTATATTGTTTAGTAATTCCCGTAATATTGTAAATGCATAGTTAAATGCAGACGTTATATTTAGTCGTTCATATCCTTCACCAGTGATTGGTTTCGTGAATGTTCGAAAGTGGTTACCAAATAGTGTTTTTTAGATTCGTGCTGATTATCGAAGATAAGTGGTAAAATGCATTCTATAAATATCTATAATATTGTTATACTTTATTTATTTATATGGTTGTATCTAATTCAATACGTATTCATATGAGGAAGAGGAAAAAAGGTTACAAGGCTGTTTTTATGAAAAAGATACAGGCGAATTGTGTGAAATCGATGACGATTCTAATGCTGACGAGGATTATATTATTGTAACTGAGCACGAATCAAACATGGAACAAGAGCCGCTTTTAGATACAGAAGAAGAAGGTAATTATCTCTCACGAGGCGATAGATCTAAATATTTCACCACAAAGTGGTGCAAGGACACAACACCACTTAATGTTTGAACGCGACAAAGAAACATTATAACGCATCTTCCAGGTGTTTTAAGTGAAGCTAAGCACGTAACTACACCTATTCAATGTTGGTTGTATTTTTTTGAGGAAATTGAGGAAATAGTGGAAATTCTTGTAAATACCACTCTATACATTCAATAGAATTCATATACATATACAAATCAGTACGACTGCACGGAAACAAACACGACAGAGATTATGGAAGTGCTTGGTTTATTAGATTTAGTAGGCTCGCAACATGGAGGTCGAAAAAATCTTCAGTAATTTTATAGCGAGTATGGACTAGGATGCGAAATATTTACAACGGGATGGCTGCTTTTAGAAGATTAAAATTTTTGTTGAGATGCTTGCGACTTGACAACATCAACACAAGTGAGGAAAGAAATCGAAAGATAACCTGGCAACAGTCAGACAAGTCACCCAAAATTTTAATGAAAATGTAAAAGCACTATTCTATTGGAGAATATCTCACTCTTGACGAAATTTTACTTGCATTTCATGGGAGATGCAGGTTTAAAATATATATTCCCAATAAGCCAAATAAATATGGCTTAAAGGTTTTCAGCTTGGTCGACGCAAGAACATTTTATTCTACCCATTTAGAGATTTACCCGGGGACTTAACAAGAAGGTCCTTTTAAAATGGACAATTCGTCAGTTGGAATCACATGGAGAATGTATATGCACCTTTCCTGTTTTGGACGGAATGTAACGATGGATCGCTAGTTTGGACGTTACAAAATTGTGCAGTTATTATTACAAGAACACCGACTCACTGCAGTGGCAACAATTAAGAGCAATAAGAGAGAATTGCCATTAGAAATAACCCAAATAAGGAACAGACAAATTAATTCATCCGTATTTTGCTTTAGTAAAGAAATGATGGCTGTTTCATATATTCCAAAGAAGTCTTAGAATGTCTTATTAGTGTCATCAATAATGTACAATGATAAATCTATCGATCAAAATACTGGAGAAAAGGCTAAGTCAGAAGTCGTGAGATTCTATAATATCACCAAAGGGGGTATAGAAACAGTCGATAGAATGACTACGGTATACAACGTTGCCAGAAACACCCGACGTTGTTGGCCTATGGTTATATTTTATAGGTTGATGAATGTCGTTGCTATTAACTCATTCATCATCTGATTTTAGTAAAAGTCTAAGGCTTTTTTAAAAAATTTGGGAACTACTTTATTGCAAGCAAATATGTGACAAAGAGCCGCAAATCAGCGCCTTCCTAGAAAAGTTCGTGAATTTGCTGCTCGTTAGTCTGAAATTACTGCCTCTGAAGGACAACAGGATCCTCCATCAAATATAAGGGGTTACTGCAAATACTGCAAAAAAAGAAAAAATCGATATTTCTGTAAGTCCTGCAAGTGTTGGTTGTGCATGGAACATATTACGGCATATTGCCGTGACTTCAAAGAACACAATTAGAGCTTAACAATCAGCTAACTAACTACTCCAGTATTTGGTGTCAGGACTTCTTCAAATATTGGAATTTATTCTCTTTTGTTAGAATAATTTGTTTTCGTTAAATAAATAATATTATTCTTATTTTTTCATATTTAAAGCTTTGTTAATTACGTTTACAAATAAAAGTCCTCAAAAAGACATGTTTTGGTTCTTTAATATAAAAGATTCCTAACTTCCATTTTTTTCTCTAAATTATTGCTTCTTACCAAAGTAAACAAATTATAGTCTACATTAATCTGAAAAAAATTCAAAAAACTGGATAAGAAAGTTTTTTATACTTATAAAACAAGTATAGGTATGACAGGCCTCACCTGTCCGCCCGTGTAATTTTGAAACCACCCGTCCGCTGGAAGGTTAAGCTATTTTTGGAAAGAGCTTATTAAATTTTATTTTTCTGCATTCATCCAATTACAAGTTTATGTTCACCATTTCGGGTCGTTTTGTGAGCTTCGCTCTAATTATTTAGTATATTTCTGTTAGGCATTGACAAAGAGTGCGAGGAAAACGGTTTCTACTATCAAATAGATGATGATAGCTCTTCATTTGATCTGACAAGGTCAGCGGGAATTTTGTGTGCAGCTTACATATTTCAGCGTCTGGCGAGTTAAGCCAAGAAAACCATAACTTGAGTTTAAAAGCTATATATTTTATTTGAATGAAATTTTTATAGCGAGTTCGACTTGCTGTATTACACCAGTGCAGTGCACATCAGTGGTTTTCCTTTTACAAAGAAAATTACAGTATTTTCCGATTTCCTGGTTTCTATACTATGTCTTTGTGAATAGAAAGCAACTAATATGCACTACACCCGTCAGCACAGCAAGCTGAACTTGCTGTTGTATTTTATTAATTTTTCGAGTGATTAATTTGATCAAAGAAGTATGTTTGGATTTTATTTTAATTGTGTACAAGAAACCAACGATTCTTTGGATTGATTTAGATTAAAAAAATTCATGCAGGGGTGTTCAATAGTTTTGCGTTGGATAATTTTCTATTTTTGGTTTAATCTCTTTACAGATATTACTACACCTTCATTGGAACTTTTTCTCTTATATTTTTAAAAATGCAAAGGGTGACGGTGACATAATCTGAATAGGTTTGCCAGCGCAATAATTTCTTATTTAATTAATATTATGCCACCAATCTACAATTTTAGATTTGTTAAAACACATTAGTCGGTTTGACTGCTGGCCCTCTATTTAGAAGTATTTAAAGTATTAAAAGGAAAACTTTAAATGTCAATTGCGGACATTCTTTTTTCTAATGCTCGTGCAAACATATAAGAAACCAGTATGTATTTGCGATTGCTGCCGATATCATTACTCAAAATTTAGTTGGTAACATAAAGCACAAACGACAATTTCTTATGTTGGGAGATTTATTTCTATTCCAACTTATTTAAACAATTGCCTAACTTTAATCATTGCAATCTGATATCAACCAAGATGGTATTTATCTAATTCAAATTGAAGTCCCCTAAATGTATCTTCCACGTGCTCGTTGGTCCTGCATTGTCCATTTAATATCCTTCATACAAATTCTAGGTACCGTGCTTGATCCCTGCGTACATTTATTCTTCGATGTGGTTGATTATGTATATGCCATCAAACTATTGCATTATCCCACCGAGATCAGCTGGTAATTCATTTCTTGATATAATGATTTCAACATCAATAAGATTTAGCGACAAAAAAGCTAGCGTGATAATAATTCTAGCTTAAAAGGTAAATTCTAAACATGTTTGATATTGACCTGTTAACGTCATTTCGGGAATTTTGTTCATTATATTTTGCATTAGGTGAAGAAAATATACTCTTGCGAAGGCTCCTAAAAACACCCATTACACTGTTTGAAATATTCCCCATTCTGGTTAAAAGGTGCATATGTTTGGCGTTGTTTACTGATCAACAAACAATATTAAGTTGGATGTACATCTTGACATTTTTTGGTTGGCGTCGCAAATACCTGTAAAATTAAATTTGGTGCTGTTTTGAAGGTCCCGTTCAGGTACCACGTATCTAAATGAAGGTATTGAAGATACTATTGCCTTCCAAAAATTAAATTTCTTGAATTTCTATCACCATTATCAGTAAAAAGAAAGTTTTCTTCAACATCAGGTTCCCCGACACAACATCCAATAATTGTAAAGAATAAGAAGATCTTAGTGATCATTGGATTTACTACAGTACTAACTCTGCAAACAGTTCTTTTTAACTACGATAGTAGTAGACCAAGTAACCTTCTAGATAGTTTTTGGCCAGGCGGTGAAGCGGTGGCGAGTGAGGTGTTCCGCGGGGCGGGAGGCAGGGTTTAGCGTTCCTCCCTCTGAGTTCTTTCAAGAGTGAGATGCAAAATTGTGTTTAACGAGAATGCGAGAAGGATGGAATACGAGTATGGGAAGGGGTGTGTCTCCAAGTATAAGTAAGCGTGTGGGCGAGTCTCTAAAGATACTTGTTCTTTCGAGAGTTGGTTAGGGTGAGCTCGAAGAGTGGAGTCAACGAGAGGGCGAAAAGGGTGGAATATAGTAAATAATAAATGAAAAATGGCCACCAGTAAGTAATAAAGAGGCGTGTCTTGTTAGTAAGAATAAAATGGCGCTTTGACATGTATTTAAAATATGAATTACTAAAATGTAAAGTCGAAAGCAACCAAAATGGCGTGCAGTAAGAACGAAATGACGCGCCGACATATATTTAAAAATCTAAATTAGCAAAATGTAAAGTTTAGAAAAACCAAATGGCGCGCCTCCATGTATTTTCTTATATATTATATTTGAGTAAGAACGAAATGGCGCCCCGATATGTATTAAAATATAAAGTTAGAAAGAGAGAAGAGAAAGTAAAAGGAAGAATAAAATGGCGTATCGACACGCGTTATAAAATGGCACGCGCATGCTGACAATTGAATATTAAAAAAGAAAAATACCTGTACTTATATAAAATGGCGCGGCGCGCGCACTAGCAATCGCTTTTTTACGTTTAAATGCGCTCGGTAACGCGCACTTAAACAAATTACGTTCATTGATTCATTGATTGATAGATAAAGTTTTATTGTTTCAAACTAACTAACTAACTAATAAACGATTTTTTAATGACTTTTATGGTTAATTTCATTCAGAAGACTTAATTTCTAATATCTTAGAGTTAGAAAATTTTTAAATTTGTTTGCATGAAAGAAAGCAGAAGCTTGGAATTGACGTTTTAAATCATTAAATGCAAGTTATCCGTCCTTTTAATGATAAATATTTAACATAAAACCAAACGTAACATAATTTTAAATATAAACGAATTAAGGTTGGGATTTCTTAAATAAAGTCGAATTGGTACTGTAGAAATTTCAAATCCAAGTTGCGCGTCTTTTTAACGATAAATATTTTACGTAAAAACTAAAACGTGGCATGTTTTTTAAATATAAACGAATTAAAGTTTTAATTTTAAAAAATGTCGAATTTACAGAACAAGTCACACGCAGAGTTTAATATAAGTAATAATAGATGCTGTTAAATTTGATAACATATTTTTAGATGTATTAACGAACTAAAGTTCTGATTCTTAAATAATGTCGAATTCTTACTGTAGAATTTTTAAATGCGATAAATACTGTGGTAGATAGGGTTTAAATTCATAAGGATAAAGACATGAAATGAAGTACGTTACCTCATATTTCGACAAAAGTTGTACATAAGTTTGAAAATATGAATAATAATTAGAAAATTTTAATTACAAAAGATTAGTTAAGTATCAAAAGATTCCATTCTCAAAGGAAAAGTAATAAATTAAAGAATTTATAAATTTACGAACAATTATCGGAAGCAAAATTCAAAATATCAGATCAAAGTTCAAAATAAACAATTGTATATAAAGATTAGTATAAGAAGGATTTAGGATACTATGTTAGTAAACCCATGGATACAAAATAAATGAACATTTGCATTAACTAATAGTAATAAATTAAATAAATATTACAATTTGAGGTTAATGTTGAAAACCTTCTAACAGAATGAATGAAATTAATTGATGCAAATGTTAAAGATTATAGAAATTCATGTAAATAGAAATTACAATATAAACATTTAGACAATATAAGATAATAATAATGTGTTTTAAAAATAAAATGTGTGAAGCTTTAAATGCATCATGCTTGCAAGGAACTAATTTTGATGAAAAATAATTATGAAAATGATCTCCAGAAGTTGTAGAATACGATAGTATTTTCCATCCATTTCCTTGGAATTTTGCACAAAATGTTCAAAATAGTAAAATAACTTTATCCTGTAAACAAACCGTTCTTGTGCAGTATAACTATGGCACTACATTTTTCCAAAAATGATAAAGCAATTCATTAAGGCTTTGTAAGAGGAATCTAGGATTAATTTGATACAGTAATATGTCCTCAAGGTCCATATTGATCATATAATAATGAAGTTAAATCCGTGTAAAGATTGTAAATTTTTCAAAATAAAGCTGATTTGGCTAAAATGGGCAAGTTTTAATTGGAATCTTTGCTGAAAGTTAGTTATATTTTGACCATTGTAGTAGGCAGTGTAGCTCTAAATTAAATAATTTTGTTTAACTTGATTAAGATAATCAAGGTACGACGAGTTAACCTGAAAATAAGTTCGGATGAGAAAATCTAGAATTGAAATAGAATAAAATTTTATTTTTCAATAAAAGTAAATGAAGAATTAAACAAGAAGAAAAAGTAAAAATTTTAGAAGTTTGTTTTAAGAAGATTATAACCAATTTTAATTTACCTGAAGTTTTGTCAGGCGAGAGAGTTTAATTAAACCATTTATATAAAATTTTAGTGGTTTGTGGAACTCAACATTACCTTTTCGCCTGGAGTTAAGAATTAAATTAACCATTATTGAATTTAAAATTAATTTAAATACTTACAAGAATACAATAAAATTACACGAAGTCCATTTTGTACAACCATAAATTTTTTTAAACAATTAGAATAGTTCTAAGGATTTTGAATACAAAATTTAAACAACAATAGCACACTGCAAGCACGAAGGAATCACAATCGTGAATAATATTTAGTTATATATCGTTGTAATAGGATTTTAGAATTATTTTTCAAGACTGAGGTTATTCACAGTCGCTGTATGCAGTACAAGTAAGGAGATTGTAACCGATAGAGCCAAACAAAAGGAGCATAGAAGCACAAAAGAGTGTGAAGGTATATTCGATTAACTGTTTTAAAAGCTTAGTGAACTAATATATTCAAGAAAGCCTCGAAAGTATAATATTACTATAAACAGTTATTTTAAAATTAAAATAAAATCATTTTGAACTTATTAAAGCATTAGATTAAACTTAGTTCATAATTAGATTACAAAAACTTTTAATTTTAATTTTGATTAAAGATTTGAATTGGATTGTGGAGTTCAACATTTGCTTTTGGTACAGGATAATGAAAAATTTGTATTTGTGTTTATTATTGCTTTGACTGGTAACTAAAGAACCTAACAAATAATTTAATTTAACTTGCATTTTGAAATTTGATTTTTATGATTGGTATTTGAAATTAAATCTAAATAAAAGCTTGTTTTTGTTTTAAATTTGAATTTGAATTATTGCATTGAAAATTATTAATTTTCTTTCTGAAATATTGAATTAATTATTTTATTTGTGTTATTGATTTGAAATTTTGATTTTTAATTTTGATTTTAAATTTGGTACGAGGTAACGTTAATCGTCCCATAGTAAAGTGTAAGGTGGGTTGCATCACGTCACTAGTGGTAGGCAACTTGGATAACGCAAGGTAAATTCGATTTAGGCAACCAACCATACAACATTTAGAATCAAGCACATATTTGGTGCCGCAACGTGGGGCATTGAATTCTAGAGCAACGACAAGAAAGAAAATAGATATTCATATGATTGGATCGGTCAGTTCATATAAAAAAACCCGCTATTCCACATATTTAACTCACCAACGTGAGGATTTTCAGCTCAACAATTTATAAAATTAATTTTAATATAGTGGGAGTTTAGTCGTACGAAGAACAAACGCTTTCGCATATATTTAGCGCCCAAGAACATGGAGCAGATTTTGATAATAGGAATCGCTGCTGCTAGTTATAAATCAGTCAAAATCAAGATAATAGACATGGACGATATAAAGACCAAACAAGAAAAGTTGAACGAAGAATGGAACGAGTGTATTATGGTGGAAGCATTAAAAAAGATGGAAGAAGAACCAAGAAAAGGAGAGAAGTTTGAAAGAAACATGATAATGCAGCAATGGATGATTATGACAACAAAACGAACAAAGGGAGCAAATGATGACAGAACAAAAGATACAAAGCATGGAAGAAATGAAACAGAGCACAGAAAAAAGCATAGAGAAAACTATCGAACAGATGAAACAAAGTATGGAAGAAATGAAACAAAGTACAGAAGATACTAAGCGAAGTATAATAGAAAGGATTACAAGTTTTGAAGAACGAATGAACAAAGAAAAGAAAGAGACAACAGAGAAATTTAAAAGAACACAAGAATCCATAGAAATTGGGGCTACGGAAACAGAAACACTGGTTCAAAAATCAAATGAGAAGTTGAAAATGGAAATACAAGAAGAGGTACAAGCAAAAAACAGCCGAATTGATTCGGTAACAAAGGAAGTTAAGACGCTACAGCAGGAGAATAAAGAATTCAAAGGGTCATACCAAAATGAGGAAATAGAAGGAAATTTTGCAGTATCAGGAAATCCAATAATAATTAGCCAAGCGTCAGAAAACCCGATAGTTAAATTTTATGGTGATGATAAGGTACAACCAAAAACGTTTTTGAAAAACCTAAAGTCACGCATTAATAATGTTAAAAAAGGCACAGGCAGTTTGCATTACCATGAATACGAAATGAATTTAATTAGAAATTCGTTAAAACAAAATGCAAATGACTGGTTTGAAGTGATTGAAAATCGTTGCATGTCATTCCAAGACTTTGAAAACTTGTTCTTGAAACAATATTGGGATTATAGAGCCCAAGAGAAAATAAAACTTGGCATGTTGAAGGGGAAGTATAGACCCAGTACAAACTCCACGATGGAAAGATATGTGACAAAAATTATCTTCAGTATATCCAATTGGAACCATCAATAGAAAAAAGTGTGATCGTACAAAGATTGCCAGGAATCCTTGACGTTGAAATCAGATGCAAAGCAGTCACCAACGAGGTCCGAACTTACGAACAGCTGATTTCGCTGATAAATAAATTTGATGTTTGCGAAGAAATTCGAGGAAGTTCGCAAAGAAACTATCCAAATCATTGTTATTGTAACAATAATAACTACAATCATGATTCAAATAAACGACCACATAGACAAGGTCAGAATGCAGAACATAGAGAAGTTAAGAATATGGGCCAATGTCAGAAAAATATTGGCCAACTACAAAATGAACCAGCTAAAGAGGATAAAGCTGATGGCAACCAAAGTGCGAGGAAATGGTTTAATTATTCGCAAAATGAACAAAATAAAAATTATAGAAGAATGCCCGAGAACTTAGTAAACCACAACGAGGCCAAAGAAAATCATTACGAGCCGAAGCCTGGTCCGTCTAGTGATGTAAAATTAGAAGAAAATACTAAAAGGATAGAAAAAGATGAAGAAAGGAAGGATTTTCGATAGCCTGTACCGCTATTAGCCATTCCCATTGCCACCCGAGAGAATTTATTCAAGAAATCAGTAGTGGCACGCGTGATAATGAACTCTGTGTAAATAATTCAAATTACTTTAGGTTACCGTTAATTAATGTAAGTGTGTTAAATAATAGTTTAATTGCTTTGGTGGATACTGGGGCTGAATTTTCTTTGATTGACCAAAATGTAGTGGGCGGACTCTATAAAATATTTAATAAATCGGTTGTGCCAATAAGTTCAATTCATTTAGTCGCGGTAAGCCATAAACGATTTGCAAGCATTAAAAGGAATGTGATACCCAATTGCAAATTTGGGGGGTTACAACATAAACACTGAACTGTTAGTTGTGCCAAATTAATTAATTCCTATAGTGTTGGGAATGAACATTTCAGAAAAAATTAATATAAATATAAATGTTGAGGAAAAAACCTGCAACATAAATGAAACCAAGATGCCGTGGGTCTTACAGGAAATTGAAAACCGACAGCAAATTATGAACATTAATGTGTTAAAAGAAGAAGAGGTACCATTTGAGTGTTCCGAGCAAAATAAAGAGTTTGTGAAGCTATTATTAAGAGCAAATGAAACACTAATTGAAGATGAACCTAGGGTAGCTAAAGGTTATGTACACAAGCTACAGGTCAACGATGATACATATTTTAATAACAAAACTTATCCCATTCCTTATAAGTATAAAGGGGAAGTGGAAGAAGAAATTGAAAGTATGGTATACCAGGGAATAATTGAGAGGGCACGTACTCCTTTTGTCAATTCACTGGTAGTAGTACAAAAGAAAGATTGTAATATCTGATTGTGTTTAGATGCAAGACGTTTAAATGAACATACGGTACCACAATTTGAAACTCCAATCAGTATGGATAGTAATTTGGGGAGGATAGGACAAAAGAATGTCTTCTTCTCCAAATTAGATTTGAAGAACTCATTCTGGCTCAGTCCTCTGAGTCAAGAATCACGAAAGTTTACAGGATTTATTGTATACAGAAGTGTATATCAATTTAGAGTAGTTCCTTTTGGTTTGGCATTATCATGTACAGCATTAATAAGGGCACTGCAGTTTATTTTAAATCAGTACGACCCTTTTTGCATAAACTACATTGATGACATTCTAGTGTTTAGCAAGAATATAAAGAGCATTTGACAACAATCATTAATGAAATGAACCGTGAAGGTTGGAAGTTGAATATTCAGAAGTGTCAATTCTTCCAGACAAACTGTCTCATATTTAGGACTGATAGTTGACACAAAAGGTGTAACAGCGGACAAGAAAAAAGCCGAAGAAATTGAAAAATTGCCTCGTCCACATAATTTAAAAACATTAAGAGGATTTATAGTTACGGTGAACTACTACCGTACATTTATTCCAAGAGTATCTGACAAGTTACGTATCTTGTTAGAATTGTTGAAGAAGGAGGTAAAATGGAGTTGGACTGAAGAACGTGAACAAACGTTCAATGACCTCAACGAGGAATTTTATAACAAAATAAGTGTATTTCACCCAGATTACGAACACCCTTTCATATTAAGGACTGATGCGTCCGAATTCGCGGTTGCCGTTGAATTATTACAAATTATAAATGGCATTGAAACTCCGTTTGGATTTATGTCAAGAATATTAAAACGATATGAAATCAATACAGGAAATAAATTTATTCTACAGACAGATCATTCTACTATGAAGGCGACCTGGTCAAACAGAATAAGGAATAACAAAATTTATCGCTGGTCATTGTTGTTGCAGGAGTTCGATTTTGAAGTGTAACACATTTCAGGCAAAGAAAATGTACCGGCAAACTGCTTGAGTAGATACCATGTAGCGAGCTCAAGCAAATTAAATGAAATTGTTATTAACTTAAACACTTTAAATAACGTGGAGGGAATATTTTTCTACAAATACTTAAAAAGAAGACAAATGGAACCGGAATTTGAAGCAATTTGGATTGTATTAAAGCATGTAAACAACTATAAGGATTATAGATTGAGGAATGGGGTGATTATTAAAAGATTTGGAGATTAAGAATTATTCATAACAACTGGAGAACACATCCCAAATGGCATAACTACATAAAGATTATGTTTTTTGTAAAAAAAACGGGAGTTCGTTTAAAGCGCGTATCCAACGAAGAAATAAAACATGTCTATCTAGAATACTAATTGATATGTAGATCAATCAAAAATCCAATTCTGTGTAAAAGGAAATAAACAAATGAAAATATATTATCAACCACCAAATTTAAAACATAAGTGCAAGTTTTAAAAATTCTAAACAATCAAACAAATTTTTACAAGTTCTATTTTATCAAATTAGTTTAATTTAAAATTTATCAAACCTTTTTCTGCTTCCTGTTGTTTAGATCCCTTACGTAAAGAGTCATTCAAACTGTTGTTATATTAGGCAAACACGAAACCCTAAATGATCGATAGGATCGGGTCATTCTATTTGTTATATAACTTTTTTTTTAGCATACTATCTTATATTATAGATTTAAAAATTTATTTGCACATTTTATAGTATTGCTTTTAATTTTGAAACTTAAATAAAAATATAGAACTCATTGTGCATTTGTTACTTAAATTGTATATAATCATATGTCGTAAATAGAATGTTGTTGTGATCCACCAAATTTTAAAAATAAATATGAAAAAGGAGTATAAACATTTTACCTTCAGGTACTTCTTAGTGGCACAGTAAATTTATTGTCCGGACACAAAGGGAATTCTCCCTAAAGCTTATTATCAATAACAATAAAGTCCGATAACGGTTTGGTTATCTACTACTAAAACTAAATAAAGGTAGACACACACATAACCGGGCCGTATTAGGACCGGAAGACGGCCGTCACACGATCCTGTCTCGGTCCGGTGATCTAGAAACCACACATATCCGGAGCTCGTCCGTATCTCGGTCTTACAGAATCGGTTGTCCCACACATAAAAATCAAACTTTTGTTAATTGACTCCATTAAACAATATAAACGTGTTTTAAATTAGAGCTTGTTTCCTTTTGGTTATTTATTATAGTAATGTAAAAATATAAAAACAGTATTTAAATATTTACTTTTTATAATCATCTTTACTTTTATATAGTTATTTATAATCAATTAACGTTTCAACTTTTGTCATATTTATAATTGTTGGAA
>JAHWXV010274983.1:0-14821 GCA_024586415.1 Phrixothrix hirtus | reverse complement strand
TACACATACATACATATATGCATGTATATTGTATTTCACGTGAAGGTTGTTTTTACGCGATAAGAAATATTTTAAAAATACCTATATTATATATTCGTCGATTCGGAAATTTCCATTAATTTTTTGGTGGCGTTTAAAATTCGTTACCGATCTCTATTTTTCATTACTTTTAATGACTTCCGTGACCGCTCTTTGCAATTCGTTACTTTTTCGTGACTTTTCGTGTCAGTAGACACCCTGTATTTAACGTTAAAATGGGTCAGGAAATAACATTATTATTATTGTAACAAAATTAGAAACAATACTTTTATAGAACATTTAGGAATACTGTAGAAGCTTTCTTTGAACCGAAATAAATGATGTTATCACGAATGACTCATTACTATAATCGACATCTATATAAATAAGTACAAGGCCAACAATGTGTCTTGGCATTGCAATGAATTACATCATAATTATGTCTAATTTATTCTTTGCTATCCCTTATTGTTCTGGACTTCTCCTTTCTATATAAATAGCAGATTAAATTACCTTCTTAAGAATCTTGCCGTGTTAAATAGGTGTTATACATAAATGTACATAAACGTTTATTATTAGTGCATTGTAAAATAAATATTTAGGTAAATAAGTGTAAATAAATAATCCTAATATTAGTGAATATACATAAAGATTTTTATGCAACTAACTAATTTCATTACAGTATATTATATATCAAGGGACTAAAGTGCTTCTTTTGATCCCGAGAGAGAAAGTTTATTTCCGAGTGATAGGTGGGATTAAGAATCACTTTAACCATGCGGTATAGACATCATTTTTTACATTTTCGAAAAATTCGAAATCAAAACGGTCCAAGAACGCAAAATTGCATGCATGGTTTTGACATGTATGCTTCACGGAAAATGCTATTCAAATTTTATTTGCAATTTTAATTGGTTAATATTTGTTGTTGCTTTGGATTTACTTTATTTACGGGGGATTAAATTTACTTTATATCACTTGGGACTAATGTAATATTTTAATCCCTTGAGTTTTAAAGGGCCACCTTAGTAATGGAAACAAGTGACTAAATGTGGTGTTTTATGCTATTTGTTATGGTATTCAAATTTTATTTGCGAAGCACTATAGTAACGCTTTCAACAATATGCAATTTTAATTGATTAATATTTGTTGTTGCTTTGGATTTACTTTATTTATGGGGGATTAAATTTACTTTATTTCACTTGAGACTAAAGTAACATTTTAATCCCTTGAGTTTAAAAGGGTCTCCTTAGTCATGGAAACAAGTGACTAAATTTGGCGTTTTAGTCCCGGAAATGCAAAAAAATATTGAATTTATATTTAGTTTATTTTAATTATACATAATTTATGAAATTCTACAAAGGTTGGAAAAAATTAATTAACTGCTTTGAAGTTTTTAAATATTTCATTATTGTTTATTCTTTAGAGTTTGCTATGTTCTCATTTATTTTTTTATCTATAACTTTTTATGTACATTTGTAAAAATTTAATTGGTTAATTTTGAATTAATGAATTGTAAATTCCTAAAATAATTTAGTTTATAAAAACCAATTATATTGTAGTCATATCTTCTTGTAACATGCATCGACACTTAATTAATTAAGTTATTCCTAATTATTTAATTCTATTTTATATATTTTGTTTCTTATGAGTTTACGATCTAATAACAAAATCTCACTTCTGACACCAATTGTAACGAAACTCAAGTTGTTTGATTATTTATTTCGACCAGTAATTTACTTACAACTAATTGTTACTCAGCACGAGGTATACAATTATTTCTAAAATTTATTTTAACGTACAATTCATCTTTACACGCCAATATAAATAATAAAATACCAACTAAGCAGCGAATAATCTGTTCATATCAAAAATATAACTCCTAAATTATCCCATAGAAGATGAGAAAATATGGTTCATTTAAGCTTGTAATTCTATATAGGACTCGACTTGTCACGGAAATATACTGGGCGATTCATAACACATTGCTAATTTTGTTGCAATATTTAAATGGTCTTTGAGATCTTCCGTTTTCATTACTCAAACGGCATTGGAGATTTTGCCTATAGTCTGCCTATATTGATTTACTGGATTGATGTGCCACCTTTTCGTTTTTTATTTTTCCGCAACAATAAACCTTCTTCATTTGCTACACACTGTGTTCAAACGATCACGTTAAGCATGAGGATCTTGGAAACTATAAGAGATTCGGTTAAATGGGAAAAGGTAGTCAGCATATTGAGGGCAACTAAAAATCGCATTAAAAGTTTTAAGATTTTTATTCGTTTAAGCGCTATAGCTGAAAAACGGAAATTATCCATGTTCTTTGTCAGCTTCTACCTCTTTTATTTTCAAAGATACATTCAAAATTCTTTGACATAATTTAGATTATGAATATTGTTGTAGTTTTCAAAATCCTGTTTTGTTTTGACGATATAACCTAAACTTGTATTTTTTTAAAGACAAGTCGTTGGCGGCCATGAATGCAATAAAAAGAGCGGTCAATCTCTTCCGAATTATATCAGATTTCATATTTATGTATCTTTTAAAATAATAAAGTTATACAAAAAAAACGATTTTTTTAGTTTAAATTTATGAATAAAAATTGATCCGGACTGCGCTGGAAAACAAAATATTATGAAAACAAAATTGTAACTTTTCTTTGAATCTATTAATAAACTAAGTGAATATTACATTAAATTATTATGGAGTCCTTCAGTAATTTAGTGAATTTTGACACTTTGTCTGTTTGTATCCTTTGTCACAAACATTTTGTGAACGCATGCGAAATATACTGAAAACAATATTCCTAACGCAGATAACCATCTTTATGTATGGTTAAACGACTGGAAGTAAATTTAAAAAGCACGGAAGATACACTAGGCCAAAGTTCGTTCCGCGTCAAATAACTGAAGAAATTGAAAATGCTTTGTTACAAAGTGCGGCTGAAAATCCAAATATATCAAACAGGAAAATTGAAAATTCTAATGAGGTATCTAAATCTACAGCTTATTTAATTTTAAAATATTATTCATATAAGTATCATATTAGTCAAGGTCTAAGACAAGAAGATGACAAAAGTCGAAGAACATTTTGCAAATGGTATATCAGCACTTGCAGTGAAAATAATAATTTCCTTTTCCAAATTCTGTAGCTGAAAGAAAGAAAGTTTACCAATAATGGGTTGCTCAATAGACAAAACATTAGATACTGGGATTCAGAAAACCCCAATAATATACGAACCGCTAAACATGAAGTGCGTTTTGAATTTAATGTTTGGTGTGGCATATTAGGTTCAAAATTAATCGGACCAATAATCTTTGCAAGTACATTAACGGCGGAACCATACCTCCGAATATTACAGATATTTAGTTGAATTGCCATTGACCACAATTAATAATTGTTAGTTTCATCAGAATGGTGCGTAATTCGCGAACTGTGCAACGATATCTTTCCGAACGTTTTAATGGTATATGATTCAAACTAATGGACGAGTCAAATTGCCAGCTAGATCTCTCGATTTAACCCCCACGGATTTCTTCCATTGGGGTTATATCAAAAATAAAGCTTACGTTCAGCAATATAATAATAGGATGTAGAATCAAAAAAGTGTTCTTTAAGAATTTTGAAATGTTCCTTGTATCTTAAAAGATGTTATGCTTAGATAATAATGAACACTATTTGAAAATTGCTTATAACATTATCACAATTTTTTTTTGTTGGACGATTGTTTTATTAGATGTTGATCTTTGTTATTTTTTTAATTAGATGTTAATTTAAGAATATCTATTCTCCACATAAAATAAAAACTCTTTTTTTTAAATAACTTCATTATTTTAAAAGACAAATACATCAAATCTGATATCGTTGGCAAGGAAATTGAAAGCTCTTTTTTCAGTAGATTGTATTTAAAAAAATACAAGCTTAGGTTATATTGTCAAAATGAAAGAGAATTTTGATGTATCTCGGAAAATAAAACAAGCTGCCAAAGAAAATGTAGATTTTTAAATTTTCATCTATAGTCCTTAAATAAATAAAATTTTTAAAACTTTCAATGCAATTCTTAGTTTCCCTCAAGATGCTGAATACTGCTTCCATTTAATTGAATCTCTATCTCTTACCATTTCTAAGATCCCCATGCTCAACGCGGCGATTTGGATACTACAATACATACGAATAGCGGCGCATCATCGCTCGTTCTGTATTCTGCGTCAAGGTTTCTTGCGTACAAGCGGGAATCCAGCTTAAGAATGACTAAAAATAAGGATAGCGCAGGTGTTGGCTAAAAAAGACAAGGTGGAAGGCACAAACTAAAGCAGATAGCGATCTAGTAGGACTGTATAATCACTGGAAGAAAAACAGTGACATTCAATTATTTTTATCCCACATTATATTTCTAACAATTGTTGAACTTTCCTAAGAAAGCAAAATTTGCTGTACTTAATATATTTTTGGCCGCCGAGTACGACGATTTTAGATGCTACTTTTTCTGATAAGTAGTTAGAAGAGGCGAAGTCACCTCCGAGATCTAATTTATTTCAACTCTTACGCATATTGCAGAGAATTCGACGGTTAATTTATGTACAGCGATATATTTATGTTAGCGAGTGTCATGGCGACTTCAGTTCATTTATAGGTAGAAGTTGTGGATGTCAATTTTAGAACACTCTGTATTACAGGAATCATTAAAATAAAACTTGTTTATAATTCTAATTTTTGTATTTTTGGAACAATAATTAATTATGATGAGGTACAAATATTAAGTTTAATTTTAGCTGTATTGTTTCGGTTAATTTTATTAATATATTAAAATTTATAGAAATAATTGAGCAATCATCAATAACAATTAAAATTTGAGATTTAACACGCTGCAAATTAATGCTCATCCTTAATTGTACATTTTATACATTATATTTATTATTATTATATTTGACAATCTTTTTTATTATAAAATGTTCTATTTCAGTGTTTAGGTTGGAATAATTTTATTACAACTTGTATATATAATTTGGGAAAATAATCGATTAATAACTAATGCAATTGCAGTCATATTTGAATACTGATCACTAAAGCCGCCTAATTCAAAACACGATAGATAAGACATCAAATATTTAGCAAATTAGGCGTGAAGAAAGATTCTTTCTTTCAAATAATCCCTGCTTTAATGTGCTTAATTCTCCGTTGTAAATAAATGTGAGAAATGATTCAATTAGTATTAAATGCTGCTTCTATTATTATAATTGTTGTATGAAACTACTGCAAGGATTCTTGTGTGAAAATCAGAAGTACTATAAACAGTATTGTTCAGTACAAACAACTTTGCCGAAGAGATTTTTTTACTTTTATGAAAATAGGTTACGAAAGGAAATAAACAACCAATATTAATATTTATACCTAATGAATTTAAAAAACCAAACATTATTATGGTCGATAATTGAAAAACATATTTTAACTATTAAATTAAAAAACAGTTAAAATTAAGCTTTAAATACACCGACTCATAGGCAGTTTGTTCACTGAAACGATGGAATTAAAAAAACTACATATACTACACTAAGTCCTTTCTAAATTGTGGGGCATGTAATAATTACAGGGAAAGGTGAGGAAGCACAACTATATGTTTATTGCCAAAGCTATTATTTTTGAATATAAAAAACTTTAAATCTATGCCGAGGACACAAAAGTTGATGTCCGGAAACCTGAATGGGCAAATAGTAAACCATGTGATATATGTTGTATAAAATTCATTGACGATCCTGTTGAAAATAGCAGTTGTTGCTGAAGGTTAATTTCCTGCACTTTTTTGTAAATTATTTTTCAAAATATGTAAGTAAAGATTTTTATTGACTATTTGGTGCATAAACACTAATTTACATTAATTAATATACGGTTGCTCCATAACCATCATCCCCTTATTTCACTACCTTTGAGTTACGTTTATATTATTCAGTATTTGGTCGCCGCCATACCCGAATTCAACCATTGCTTCTGAAAATATTGTACTTTCAGCAGAGAGGTCAAAAGGCATTCACTTTTGATTTGATGGGTCTGGCTACGATCAAATACTAAATTTGATAGTTAAAACATGTAACAACAAATAAATGCGGAGGTGGCGAAATGCATGGCAGCTTTAGTGTTAATAGACCAAATAATGCATAAAAATCTTCGCTCACATATTTTGAAAAATAATTTACAAAAATATGTAGACTTTACACAACATCTGACATTTTCAATAAGATCACGATCCCAAACCTCGAGCCCAGTGTTTGTCAATGGATTTTATACAACAATTCTATCATAATCCCTGAACATCAAATCCATTAAATGTTTATGGGACGAATTGAGAGAAACATTCAGAAACACCATTTTTCTAATAAATCGGAACTGAATCAACTCTTTCAGAAGAAACGGACTAAAAGTAAACGAAGATCATGAAAACTCACAAAAGGATTTTAGAAGTTCTGAAAAAAAATCAAAATCTAAATGTGTAATTAAACGCTGCTAAAATTAAAAATAAGGAGTTGAAGCGAGTGGATGCACACTTTGAAAAACTTCTTCGAATCGGATCAAATGCGCTATATACAAATGTTTTTCCACTGGAGAAACAATTGCTCAATCTGTCTTTACCAAATTTTAAAGTTGTCAATATATCGAATTTACGAGGAGAGATTCAAATGAAATCTACTTAACCATGAAGCAAACGTACTCTCATGACAATTTGTTTACTGTTAAGTTGTTTCAATTATTTAACGAGTATCTGTCAAGTTGTGTGTAAATCAAATCATTTTTGTGGTTTTTGTGAAGTTGTAAATACATGAAAATGAATGATTTAAAACTAGAGCTTAGAACCGTGTTAAAGTTATTGACAAAAGAAGGCAATCAGCCAAAAGTTATGCACGAATGTATGGCTGTTGTATTGAAAATTCATGATAATATTTCCAAGGAAAATTCTGTTCAAAGCAGCTTAAATGGGGCAGATAATCCATTCGAGATCACCCCAACAGTTGACGACATATGGAAGTAAGGAATTGAGAAAGTATCAAGTAAGTCTAAGAAATGGTGTTAATGGATCAACGAATCAAAAGTTTCGGATACCTTAAATGAAATAGGAATAAGCAAAGCATCTGTTTCGACAATTTTGCATTTCCCCTCGTATATTAGTGATGAAATATACAATAGCATTTCTGAAACAACGCCGGCTTTGTTAAAAAATAATATACAATATGTTTTTCTGTAATCCCTACAAATAAAAGTAACCGTGATAAAATTTAGCAATTTGTGAGAATCAAAATAAAATTCAAAGTAAGAGGTAGGTACAGTGGATTTTGATAACCTTTAAGCGGTTGATATATGTTTAATTTTTTAAATGGTCTTATTTTAATTATAGGGACTGAAGTACATTTCTCTATACGAAAAAAATGTGGCGGATAGCAACTGCCAAGAAGTAGAAGATGTCATTTTCACGATGTTGTTAAGAAATCATGGCATTTTTTTGTTGCACGCGCTCTCTCTACAACTCGTTTATATTTTTAAATCTATCAATTGAAAAATTACTCCATACAAAATATGCCACTATTAACACTTGAATCCGTTTTTTCATATAAGTCCCCTACATGCTGAACTTTATATTTACACTAACAATGATTTTGAGATATCCAAGAAAAACTATTTATTATATATTCTATGTATAGAAGTTAATATCTTCCAATGATCAATTGCTTGTAACGTTTAAAATACTGACTTTTGCTCTTCAAACGGAACATGTTTCCATAGCAAATAGTAGTGTGAAGTTAACTCTATTCATAAATGAAATTTTATTGCCTCTGCAAATACGGATTCGTATAATCTAATCAAAATTTTTTGGTCCAACTTCTATCCCATCCAAATTGCTTTCACCAATCACCAGTATAAGCTATACAACTTAGTTTTTGAGTTATTATAAACAAAATGATCCAGCCATTTCTAAAAATCTTTGAAACCAACTCAATAAGAAAAATATGCAACTATATACACTTAGATATTTTCCTACACATAGTCTAAAAAATAAATTTCATATTGTAAAATTTCCTCTAACCAATCACCGCCAAAAGCTTTTCAAGTCGGAAGAAGCTTGTATACTTTGTAACCTCCAAATTTAATAGCAACGTTACGCAATTTTAAGTTATCGTGGACGAAACAATCGATGACATCTTTTTAAAATCCGCCATATTGGAAAATATGTATCTCATTATTTACCCTTAAATACGTTCTTTTAAATAATCTAATAAAAAGAATGTTATTTGAAAACAGTATTGTTCCATCTCCTGTCCCAACCAAGTCGTTTCACTGAGGGTCTTATCAAAAATTTTTCAATTCGCGAGATCTTCTAGTTTGTACCCTCCGAATTTGAGAGCAACCGATTTAGTCGTTTTTGTGTTATTATGTACAAAAATTCAGTGCAGATGGATAGATATCATTCTAAAAGTATCAAGAAATTTTTCAGGAGACCACAAAACGTGTAGATTTGTTGAAATTGGTGCATGTGAAATTTTGACCCATTTTAATAACTTACTGCACTAGCGTACACCGGGAAAACTAAAAATAAATAATAATTAAGTAATTAAGGAAAAAGTCTTTACATAAAAACAACAATTTAAAACATTCTTAAAGACTTTAAATTGATTTAGTAATTGAACATGAAATACTTGAACTAATGCAATCAAACAACCGCTACATTTTGAAGAAAATATCTATCAATTTCAACATAAAAACAAAAACATCAAACAATGTAAAGGGATAATTTTTTTCTAAATAAACATCTTGTTCAATTAAAGGAAGTCAAACAGTATTTCAATCGACATAATTCTCCGAAATGTAGTTTTAGTTGTTGCATTTTATGTAAGTTATTTCTCCAAGTTTTTTTTTAAAACAGTTACATTTTTTGGCAATAATTTTAATCCATCAAATAAAAATTTTAGCCCGTTTCAAACAAATGATCGGCAATTTCAGATTTTTCAAATTGACTGCGTTCTGTTGCACTTTGTTCATTACACATTAATTAACTAATTATTTAAAATATCATATTTTTAATTAATAAAGGTAAATCTAAAATATTTCTTTAAAATTAGAGTTCGTAAAAGTACAAGAAGTGATTAAAGTTTACAAGCTGAAAGACACTAAAATTTAGACACGCGGAAATAAAGTTTTAAGACCCCTAATAAAAAAGCAAGTACGGAAAATAACAAGAAAAATTGTAAAATAAAATTTGCAACAAATCGTGAAAAACCTAACGAATTTCGAATAAAAAGGAATAGAGATACTTTTGAATAAATACACACGATTGGTGAAGATAAGTTTTATAAAATACGTTGCCATGGAAACCCTAAGTAAATATCAGGGCTCTAGCATCATTAGAAATCGAAGTCTTTTGGGTTCCAGTTTTGATCTACTAGGTAATCAAAACAAGTGCCCGTTAGTGCCGCGTAAAGGTGGAAAAAATGGTTATCTGATAAAAAAGATGTCACTATCAAGCTCAAGGTATGAGTCCAACTACATTACTCTTTAAAAATCCAAAAAAGGCAACTGACCGATACAGACCGGATTGAATTGGGTAGCAACTTTCACCAAATCAATTTAAAGAACCGCAACAAAGAAATTCTTTACGAGATCCAGATTCTGCAAGTCAGCTAAATTAAATCGTAAAAATCGCATACCATATATAAGTGTTTTGTTAAAGTGCAAAATTTATATCAGTGAATTAATGAATTTTTGATTATCCATTTAATTTAAAGAGATTAATAATTTTTACAATTTTAATTTTACATTTATTGAGAGTTCCACGCTGAAAAATTATTTAAGTAAATAATTAACAGCCGTTTGCGACGGTTCCATTTGTGCCGATTCACAATAACGCCGCATACTTCCGACCGAGGAAGTCCCGGAATGTCTCGGTCTGGCGGTCGGCGACATTCAGTGTACGCAGAATTTCGCTGATAACATAGTGGCTCGTAAGCAATTATGCGTTGATATTTGCCATGGTGATGTCATGTCGTTCTCAGGCCTGCAGAATTGCAGTGATATCGTGTTTTCCGAGCTGCTACCACGCACGTATGCATATTTACTAAACGCAGTGCTTTACTTTTTATATTTTACGTGCATTATTGGTATAGTATGCTTAGTAAAAGAAGTGTGGAAAAGTTATCCGATCGAGTTGCTAAAAAGGGATGCAACTCAATTACACTTGAAAAAAAAAATGGTATCGTTTTTGTTACTAAAAATGTTATATTACTTTTACAGTAACATATTAGTAGAATTATACACATTAGAATATGTTATAATTTCAAATATGAAAATTTTATACCTGTAATGCATATTTTTTGGCGAGATGGAACCGCTATACGTCCTATTCAAATTGGGTTCAATTTACGCCGATTCGGTATACGCGGATGTTTTCAGGAACGCATCCCCCACCTGATTATTAATAAACTATTTCTTTAAACTTGATCTGGTTTTTGCCCACGATTACATAAAAAGAATGTAAACAAAATACAGTTAGTCAAATTCTTAAACCCTTTGAAAATGTCATTGAAACCTTCTTATGTACAAGTACAGGTTGAAACCACCTGAAAACCAAGTTTTAAAACAATTAAGTTAAATTTTTGTCTGCTACTTTGTTTATTTAGTAACACGCTGACTAGTATTTATGATAAGTACAATTACTACTTAAACGACGCAGTAAACATCTTACTCCCAATAATATGCCTGTTTTCCCATCTTGCAAGAAATTTTGTAAAGACGACATTTATTAGTTTCATTTTTATTAAATGCCGTACTAATAGTTAAAATAGAACGCAAGGAATTTTGATACCTAAAAGTGGTTTTGATTTTAAATACATCACTTATTCTGTCAATTTTCTTAGATATGTGGCAACGTATTGTGTAATTATGTCAATTTTGCAAATATTTTCGTTGATCAATTCTAATGTTAAAGTTTGGTGAAGGTAATTGATGATGTTTTTGTTATATGGAAGGGAAATGAAGGCGAACTTAACAATTTATTTAACTTTAATAATGAAAAAGAAAGTTCAATTAAATTTATTATGCAGAAGGAACAACATGATCACCTTTTCTTATTGTTTTGATCAAGAAAGAATAGATAATTGTCTCGAATCATGTTTTTTGTAAAAAAATTCATACCATCCGACATCTACATTTCAATTATAATCATCACCTTAATATTGAAAAGGCATTATTAAAACTGTGTACAAAAAGATCAACACTATAGGTTCTACTAAAAACATTTTTAATTCAAGCATTAATTTTATAAAAGAAGTTACCCCAAAACAATTATCCCCATAATTTCATCGACAACACTACCACTAACCCTGAAAATCACAGTCAAAACAATTGAAACAACATTGAAACTACACAATACATTGCCAATATGGTTATACCAGATGCTGCTGGTATATTTGAATAAATTAACAAACGCAAAATATTTAAAATCAATAGTTTTTGTAACTATAAGCCTTTTAATGAAAATGAAACTAGTAAAAATTGTAATTATTTACAGAATTCCTTGCAATTTGGCAAATTCTATAATAAAGAAACTGGAAGATAATTGGTATGGAGAGTTAAAGAATACAAAAGCTATTTATTCAATTTGAAGAATATAAATTTGCTGTATATTGGTTTGAATCGGGCTATAAAAGTTTTTAGAAAGACGCTAAGATCACCTTACATGAAATGCAATAACGAAAACTGCATTTCAAAGAATTCGGTCGATTTAAGTGCCATTTGGTTTCTTTTAATTATATAAGTTAATTAAAAAGTTAATTAAAAAACATTATCCCTTTATATTGATTTAGGGTTTTTTTTATATTATTAATTGAATTGTTACATTGATTGAACTGCTTTCATAATAAAGATATATTCTTCGAAACGTTGCGATTTTTTGGGTATTTTAAAGTTCTGGATTTCCTGTTCAATTATTGAATGAATTTAAAGCCTTTGACAGCGTTTTACATTTTGTTTTGCAAAAGCTTTTTCTGTAGTAATTATTTTTTACTATGCATCGTTAAACTCCATAGATATTGATTTATATGCGGAGCTGCAAACTAAGTAACGGAAGATATTATTAAATAAAAATTTTATATTACGTCAAATACTAGATTAATATGCCTATGCTTTTGCATATGTTACTTTTCGTTGACATTTTGTTTAATTTATTTATTTCAATAAATATGTACTCAATTTTAATTTTATATTACATTTATATAGTTTTGTGATTACGACTATTTCAAGTCGGGCCAAAAATTCACGGTTTATAGTCTTGCATTAACTTCTATTGCAATTGATTTTATTTTATTTTATCTATTATTTGCTGCAAATTAAATATTTTTAGGTAAACATAAATTATATAGTACAATAGCCTTTCTATTTCATAATTCATTAAAAATCAGTATATACTATTTAAATTTCATAAAAAATATTATTGCAACTGTTTCCTGAATAAGATATAACAAATTTACGGTTGACCCTAAATATATTATGACTACAAGAAAATTACACAAAAATTTATTAGTATTCCCCTTTTTGTCAGCAACTAATTAATATGTATGGTTATCGTAAGGTCTCGCTTTGGTAAACAACGGTTACCCTCACCTTCGAAATGAAAGTAAGATTTGTCACCCTTTTTATCAGGGGTGACCAAACAGCAGCTCGCGAGCGGCATGCGACTCTTTTAGACCTTTCTAACAGCTCCGTATACTTTATATAAATTTTTTTTGATAAACTATTTATATTTATACCATGCTTAAATTAAGCATAGTCAATTACCATGGAAAGAATTGCAGCAACAAGTTTTAAAACTTAACGAATAGCGGAAGTGTGCAAAATAGCCTTTAAAGTATGGCAATATCAATACTTATTTTATAATCTTTTAATTATCTGAAAAATGTCTACTTACTAAGCACGACACTTTCAGTATTCTGTAAAGCTATATGTGACCCCTATCATCATGCCAAGCCTGGCCACCCCTGCTAAATATGACTAACAACTATTTAAAGCAAATCTAAGGAATTTTAAAAAATTATATAATTACATAATATTTTCGTACATTTTTTCAAATGCGTGAAATGAGGCATTAATTAGTTTGACCACGATCGAATTTTATATCTGATAACATTTCATAGCCTTGAAAATGTCTACCACAAATATACACGAAACGACAAACTTTTGAAATAAGGAGAATTTTTTATAAAATACTACCTTCTATTCCTAAACACCCTAACAGAACTAATTTAAAACAGGATTTTAAAAAACGCACATTCTTACCTTTGCGAAATTTTACGGTGTCGGGTGGTTTGTAACCCAAAGAAGCCATCGCTACAATTTTCCTTTTGTGATTACACAATTTAGTTAAATCACCCATAGCCGTATCTAACGGTAAACTCCAAGATTTACCAAAAACCTGAAAAAAACAATTTACACATTAATTTTATTTAATCACAAAGCTCGAACTTGAATTGAACATGTTAATTGTTATGAAAAATTAGCACAGAAAATTAAACAACATTATGCTTTTTTGAATAAAAAAAAAAAGCAAAAAATCCTGATTTGTTAGATGATGCAAGTTTCATAAGTGGTAATTAAAAATATATAAATTTTTTAATATCAAGATTGTTTTAAAGAAAGAACAGTTTTAAGTCATTAATAAGTTTTAAAAATTAGCCATATAACGATCCACAATTAAAAGTAATTAAATAATTAAAATGTTTTCATGCAATTAAAGAAATAAATGTTTTTGATTTCTTAAAACAGTAAGCAAAAGGAATACCGAAAATCATCGCAATGCTGGAAATAATTTCGAACTCTTTTACTTTTACTTATTTAAGTAACAATAAAATATTACAATATTAATTCATGAAAACAAGTTAACGTAACCCTGAAATACATGTGAATATTAAGAATGTATAATTAAAGTAACAAAAACATTTAAACATAAAAATGAAAATATAGAGAATAAGTAAAATTCTTTTGTGGAAAAGAATTTAAACAGAGATACAGAGTGACATTAGAAATAGGCTCTCGCGTATAGAATCTTTGTTTTCAGTCCTATAAAGTTGAGTTTTTCACGATTGATAGTACTCATAAATTGGAACTTTTTGATATAATTAGGTTTTTTCAACGAAATCCAGTTGAATCGGATATGCACACAATTTTATTGTTGTAAATAGAACACCCTATATATTTTATAAGTTACTTCTTATTTGTTATTTTTACAATTTGATCCACCAAAAAATTAAATTTTATTTTTTCGATCTAGAGGTCTGCGAATGACGTAATTTAATTCAAACGTAGTGTATTATCAGATAAAAAATACAATTTTGTAAATTTTTTCATTATTAAGTACATGATTTACAGGTTTGCAAACCTCCGCTTAACCCAAAATCATTTTTTTAAAACAGCAACATTGTGGTTCCTTAAGGCATTTGAATAGAGCGTTTTATAACATTTAACTTGGTACTATACACTTATGTTTGAAAACATATACGTGACGTAAATATCACGTATAAGAAATAACATTCAATTTTAATTTTTTGGGGGAGCAATTTGTAAAGAAATACAAATAATAAGTAATTTGTTCTCTTAAAACCAAATATGCAAAAATATATAGGATGTTCTATTTAAAAAAATAAAATTGTGTATATTTTCGGTTCAACAGCAGTAGAACATGGGCACCACTAATTGCTTTTTAATTGCTTTTTAATCGTTTTTTAATGACACTTCCGCATTCCGATGTATATACAGGGTGTTCCGAAAA
>JAHWXV010274904.1:0-11328 GCA_024586415.1 Phrixothrix hirtus | reverse complement strand
TTAATTTGAATAAAACTGTACATAGTTTACAACATGCGATAATATTTGGTTAATAAATAAATACTGTTACATTCATATTGTGTTAAATTATTAATATAAATAAATATTGGAAGATTAATTTACACGAGTATAGAAAATGTACAATATAAATTACATGTTTAAGAATATTGAACTTGCAATAATCTGGCCAGAATAAAATATTCAAAGTAACCGTCATAAGTAAAGAGTGTTATTTATACAGTGTGCTGTATAAAATTTGAGTTACAACTTAATGAGTGAATGCACACACCCTCTTTGTTTAAATCAAAACCTCTACTGTACATTAACAACCTCTGTATATATCCTTATTCTGTTTTAGCTAAACCGATTATAATATTCATTCCGAACACTTCGAACTTAATACAGATAACGTATCTCATGCCTGTCAGTACCCATTATCCTTCTGAAGCTATCCGAGACATTTGTAAATCGACCATATACCATCTAAAGGACTACGATTAGTATCTATATAAGCAAACCGTAAACTTTATGCCCAATTTTGGGCGTTACAGCGTCCATCAACTTACTTCCACTTTTGACGATGAAGCCCCATTCTTTGCCAATGTGAAACGCTGGTATAACGAGTTCTATCGTGGCCACCGTTCGCTCTCTGACCAAAGTCGTGAAAGTCGGCCAAAATCAGTTGTTGTGCCTGTAAATATTGATGCTGTGCAAAAACTGATAATGCAAGATTGTCCTGTGGCATACTTTGAGATTGAGGCAACCTTATATATTAGTTCGACTAGCATATATAAAATATTGCATGAACATTTACTCGCGAAAAATGTTTGTCCTGGTTGGATCCCACATAATTTGAAAACATGTGAAAAAGATGTCCGTGTCGATTGGTGCAAGCAAATGCCTACGAAATACACTGAAGGTGCTTCAAAAGATGTATATAATATTGTAATAGGTGACGAATCATAGACATATGCGTATGAGCCGTAAAATAAACAGCAGTCGACTCTATGGGTGTTTCAAGATGAACCAAACCCAGCAAAAGTTTTTCGCCCTCAAAACACTTCGAAAAAAATGGCGGCCTGTTTTTTAGGAAAAACTGGCTATGTGGAAACTTTACATTTACAGGAATATAAAAGGTCACTTCAGAATGGTACACCACCATTTGTTTGCCGGAAGTCTCCAGGGAAATAAAAGAAACAAACAAGCGCCTTAGGACCATTCTGCATCACGAAAATGCGAGCTCCCACACATCTCTTCTAACAACCGATTATTTGAACGCTCAAAAAATCAAATTAATGGGTAATCCGCCGTACAGTCCTGATTTGGCACGCAGTGATTTCTTTTTGCTCCTGAACGTCAAAAATAAATTGCGTGGACAACGGTTTTCGTCGGTAGAAGGAGCCGCCGATGCGTTCAAAAACCACGTTTTAGAGATGTCTCAAACAGGATGGCAGAAATGTTTTCACAATTGATTCGAAAGAATACAAAAGTGTATAGACTATAAGGGAGAATATTTAAAAAAAAATAAATCAGTTTTCAATGATAAATTACTGTTTCTTTGTTGTTAGACTTCGAATATAAATAGTGCCCATAATATAAAATAAAAAATGGAATAGAGGAATCGTCCCGGGATTTTTAAGCTCTCCCCCTTAGACTAAGAAATGTAAGGTGCAGTGCATCCTAAATAAGTATGGTACCCTAAAAATGTCAATTAATGGATAAAAATCCGATACTATAGTAGTGGGCGTGGCGGGGGTTGAACGTGCGCGCGTAATTTAGTGACCGCTTGCTTTACCTCGAATTGATCAGATGTCTTCCCCGAATGCCTTCGAGCTTTGAGTTGGAAATTTCAAAGCCACCGTTGGCACAACACAGAAAGGAGGTGGAAGTGAGGGAATGAGCCTGAAACCTGAGAGTGTTGATCGGGTACGACAAGCGTAGGCAGTCGTTCGCGAAACTGGGCCAGCCAGTTTAGCGCAAAGCTTAGTCTAAGCAATTGAACCGTGAACAAAATCCTAAATAATGACTCCTCTACCATCTGTACAAAATTCCATGCAATCCCGTAACCATCAACATTACAATACCCGATTACGCTTTTGTTAAAAAAAGTTATATGTCATTGAAAAGTACGAGGACGGGTTCACATTTGGATGACGAACCTCAATTTCACCTATGGCTTCGTCAAAAAAGAACGTTCAATATTGGTCCGGAAATAACTCATAGAACCTCCATGAAAGATCCCTCTATCCAGAAAAAGTAACGTTGTTGTTATCTTTTTTCTTCCCAAGACCATGCCATTAATGAAAACAAATTTTTTTAGAAAAATGATGCACCAGTTTCCATCAATTTACTGCAGTACGCACTTCCTGTTCTTTTAATCAACAGAAATGGCGATATTTGATGGCCTAACCATACTCCTGACGACTGCTGATGACTTTTGTCTTTGGGTTATCGTAAATCCCGTGCGTTTAAAACCAGCCCGCTAAGGACAAGGGATGATTTAAAGAAATGCAACGCATTGTCATGGGAAACATCGCTTTGTGCAAAACCAAGAACACAATCTTACTGACACCGTGTTCAAACACTGAACAAGTGAATTCTATTATTAATTATAAATTTTTATTATGTAGTATGAAATTTTCCTTACCAGTTTCCCTTTAATATGAACTGACGTCTTGTGCAAGAACACGTACTTATCCAAATGAATATCAATTTGTGAGAACGGACTATATTTACTTTTGAACCCGCAGTTAGAATGCTTATGATTTATTAAAACTTCTATTCTTTATCGAAAGCGTTATTGCTTATTTATAATCTTCTACTGTGACATTTAAATTTATCCCTTAGTTAGTGGTATATGAGGGCGGTTTGAGGAATGCGAAGAATAACATTCACTATTTAATGGTTTCACGTATATGAGTAGACGTGAAGCTGAAATTCGACCTGAAAATTCATTTTTCGTTAACAAGTCATTCAAAATCGAGGGATAAGTGAAAATATTGAAACTTCGCGTCTTATTGTAACTGAATTCTTTGAAAAAAACGGTTTGATAGCGATTGAAATTCATAACTAAATCATAAACGTATTAGGAGAAACTGCTTCTTCAAAAGCAATCGTTTCTAAATTGACACGTATTGTATAAGCACTAGAAACGATCTCTGCAATTGGTACCCAAAATTTTCAGAAAATTTATGATATGGTGTTGAATAACCCGTGCGTAAAAGTTTGTGAAATTTCTGAGGCCATAGCTATCACAACAAAATGTGTGACATATTTTACGTAAAAAATTACACATGAAAAGGTTTTATGCAAGATAGATACCGCATTTTCTAGCAATTGATCACAATCACATTAGTATGCTTGATATACGGAAACTTTGAATAGCTTACAAAAGAACAAAATTTTATAATTATGGTCGAAACATGAATCTATTGCTTAGGGATCTGAATTCGGAACTAATGCTTTAGTGCACTTTTAATGATTTATACGATCATTCTACATGTAAATAAGTCAAAAACAAAAGTTGCTATTAAATGCAACCGTGAGTTACGGAGGTATTACCAAAAAAGGTCATCTTTTATTATTTGCAATATATTTCGGAAAGGACACAAAATAAGAAAAAACTTTAAGAGACCGTTTTTCTTGAAAACTAAATTTTTTATCGAACACATGTTTTTAAAATTTTTACGATATTATAAATAAAAGAAGTAAGAGGAAAACAGAAGAGAAACGAGATGAAAATTCGCGAAAAATATGGTTTTCTAGTTCACGTAGATAAGGCAATGTAACGGGTTCTAAAACATTATGGATATAACCGTGAACGAACTTACTCTTAATGATTTATACAATCGTTCTACATGTAAATAAGTTAAAAACAAAAGTTGCTATTAAATGCAGCGGTGCGTTTCGGAGGTATTACCAAAAAAGTTCATCTTTCATTATTTCCAATATATTTCGGGAAGGACACAAAATAAGAAAAAACTCTAACAGACCGTTTTCTTGAAAATTAAATTTTCTATCGAATACAT
Source organism: Phrixothrix hirtus (assembly GCA_024586415.1). Lineage (NCBI taxonomy): Eukaryota > Metazoa > Arthropoda > Insecta > Coleoptera > Phengodidae > Phrixothrix > Phrixothrix hirtus. The sequence goes on along the minus strand of JAHWXV010274904.1, from coordinate 7,300 downwards.
ATTTTTAAGAATTTTTGCGATATTATAAATAAAAGAAATAAGAGGCAAACGGAAGAGAAAAAAGATGAAAATTAGCGAAAAATGAAATTTTTTACTTTTTGGCGTGTAAAAAAAATGAGATCCTAGCGAAATCCTTTTAATGAATACTGACCGAGATATCATTAACGCAATTTGGACATTTTCAGTCGGTTTTTCAGTGTTTTAATTTTATGTTATGCAAACCCTCTTTTATTGTAATTATTAATCAAAATCAATATATTTCACATCAAAAAGTACATTTTATGAATGAAATGAAATTACTTAATCGTATGCTATAGAATATTATACAAACTTGGAATGGGGTTTAATAAAAGTCGATTAATATAATGAATTATAATGGATAATATATATTTGTTGATAAGGATAATGGATAATCAATAAATGGTTTATGCCAACCTTTCTTCAAGCCCTATATCCATGCGGTTTTCAATACTAATGTCAATTTTATTATCCGTATCTTCTCCAGCTTCCAATGCTTTGGAGTTGTCACCATTGGGGCCTTGACATTCCTTACAAGCAAACAATTGAGCATTTGATGTCTAGTTTTTTGCAAGCACGATTAACTTTACAGTTCTTCTTGAATTTGCAGGCCATCAACTTTAACAAGGACTGCGGTACAGAGTTCTTCGCCATAGTTTATAGTTTATAGTTTTTAACACCATTCAAATGGCGGAAGTTTCTCCGTACCTCTGCCGTTCTTGATAGTATACACATCTTCCATGTAATTTTGTGACATCAGTAGTTGGAGGCAGATACAATGGGCTTAAAGTTGAGCCTTATGATCGTTTCATAGCGCATTCTAGGCGACATTTTGCTAAACCGATGTTATTGTTGCCCCTCTCAAGACCTGAGTGTCACTGAAACCTGCCTACGAAGACTAGTTATGATCTGCCTAACCACTCTCTGGGAAGAAGGTCGAGAAGCAAATGTTTCCTTAAAAATGTTTTTTTGTCTAATGGCATTAAAAGCGTTGCGACTGACACAAAAGGATTACACGTCAAAAAGTAAAAAACTTCATTTCTCGCGAATTTTCGACTTTTTTTCTGATCTGTTTTCCTAATTTCTTTTATTTATAATATCGTAAAAATTTTAAAAATATGTGTTCGATAGAAAATTTAATTTTCAAGAAAACGGTCTGTTAAAATTTTTTCTTATTTTGCGTCCTTCCCGAAATATATTGCAAATAATGAAAGATGAACTTTTTTGGTAATACCTCCGAAACGCACCGCTGCATTTAATAGCAACTTTTATTTTTAACTTATTTACATGTATAATGATCGCACGAATCAATAAAAGTGCACTAAAGAATTGATTTCGAATTGAGGCCGTCTTTCAGCTGTAGACAACAGCCTACACGCCAGAAACTAAATAACGCACAAAACAGTGGGTCGAAGTCAATTGTTCTGCACCAAATAAAGGGAAATTCAAGTCCATTGGCAGAAAAAGTTATAGCGCTTTAATGATAATTATCTAGAGAAAGGTGAAAAATAGCTGAAAAATACTATGTAACACTTTTGGACCAAACGCGAGCAAAGAGCGGGTTTACAAAAGCAGAAAATCATTTCTTATTAAAACAACCTTCTCACTTAAGTGATGTTACAATGGGAAAACTTAACGGATTAAACTTGGTTTATTGGAATATCCGCCTTATTCGCGCAGATTTGTCTCTTTCCGACATGCATCTGTTTCCAAATCCCAAATACTTGATCGCTTGTAAGTGTTTTACGTTCAGGAATGAGGTAAATTTATTGACGCACCGCTGAACCAATTCCACCGAAGTTACTGTACCTGAAATTTAACCCAAAAACAGCTTTACTGTTTGACTATAAGTTATTTACTTTATTTTAAAAGGCACTTTGGCCCATTGTAATTTAGTTACACGTTAAAATAATTTCATTTTTCTAATGTTTCATTTAGAATTTTTATAGTAGCACCAGGTATATATTTATATTGCATTTTATTAGGTTATTTTAATGACGTAAACGCCATGAATTAAGTTTTCGTCATTATTTATAATTAATATAAAGTTAATTCGTTTTATGCATGTATAGATAAACAGACAACCTTTAACCCAAGGTTCAACATTTGTAAATAAACGTTCAAGTTCAAGAACGAACCGTGACCTAGTTTATTTTTGTTTTGTCTGCCCGAAATAGATAAAAGCTATCGCATTGTTCCAGCTTCGGGTTATCAACTTAGTGGAAATTTCAGAGTTAGCAATTTTTCGCTTTACTTTGCTTAAATAATCATTTCTGATTTTAGTTTCATATCCGCTATCTGCTTAACTATCTTTTCATATAATTTAAGGTATTTTTCATTGTCAGATAAACACGTAATTAATTATTTTTGTTCTGTAAGACAATTAATTGTTTAACGATTTTTCTGATAAGTATTACTGTACCTTTACATAATTAGTTTCCTATTTTAATTATTTTACCGTATTTTTTATGTTTATTTTATGAATTACTAGAGAAAAGTGTACATAAGGTTGATTTAGGCGTGCTTTTTAAAATAGTATAAATTCGAAGCGCAAATCCAAATTTTGAACAAGCATTTCTAAACTTTCAAAGGGGAAACGTATAGAACATGGTTTCTGAGAATTGCCCTTAAAGCAAACCCGTTGTAATATATCCAAAGCGTAATATTTAGTTCACGAATTGAACTAATCATTACCGAAATCGTTTAGTGTATGATTTCCATAAGGCGTTAATGGAGAACATATATTGAAACAAAGAATCCTAGTCATTAGCACCCATTTGTTAAAAGCATAAAATGAATCAATTAATGAACCCTTTATTAGTAGTTTTCGTCTAAAAGCTGATCCGTAATGCACGTGTAATATACTGTTTACGTTTAGTTAAAAAAGCATACATTATTATTTAGCTATTAACGTTTACCTTACCCTAATCGCGTCCTAAACGCGATGTTGGAAACGACGTCGGAGCAGAATTAAATCCCGGCGATCGGAGGATAGTGCCAATTATCCTGCGGTCGTTAACCTACGCGACATCATCTGCATAGAAGTTGTCGGATCCGCCAAAACACAACATACAACAATCCTTAAAAAGACGTTAATCACTGCGCAATTAGCACTGCTGTCATTGACATTGTTAAAAAACATCTTAAATTATAACAAACTGTATCTACACGTGAACGTACGGACGCGACCAGTTTAACTAAACAAAATCAATAATCTGAAGTTAGTGATTATAGATCACGGTCGCATTAATAGGACCTCTGTTGAGATTTACAATTAATAAATACAGTACATTTTTGTTTTGGTAAGGGTTATGAACTTGACTAAAATAAATTTGAAAATAGACGTAGGATGAAATAACTTCAAATCTCAATAACTCTTTATTAATAACATTGGCAATTGTAAAAATGATCGAAATAAATCTATATATACTGTATAGCATGCATTTTAAAATACAATGGTAATTGGTTAGTAAATATATAACTTTTAAAACTGTTGTGTGTTAGTTATTATAAAATTAACAACTATAGTTTCTGCAAGTAAATAAATCGATTTGCATAAATACAAGAGTTGAAATACTGCTTAATTACATCATAAGGTGTTTAATTGAAGCAATCTGGCCAGAGTGAAAGTTTACAAAACCAGCACAATAGCTTTAATAATTAATAATTCGCATTTGAAGGATTACATAGTGAAGACCGAGATGTGGCTTCACAACTAAATAAGATATACACCCTAAGTCATGAATAAAGTGCACAAACCTCCCTCTTTAAATCCAAACCCACCCTATACAATAAAACTCTCTGTACATACCCCTATCCTGTTTTATTTAATTAACCATCTAGTTTTAGGTAAGCCTAATATTCATCGAATAAAGGACTTGTGAATAGTCACATTATATTTTGACGTAAACCCTACTTACTAACGCAAACCCGGACCCCGCTCTTCGTCTGATAGCTACTCGAGGCATTTGTACGTAGGCTTTTTATGGTCAAGGGTAGGGTTGTACATACTGAAGACACTGCGGTTACAAGACTATATTAAAAAATAAAGCTTATTAAATATCTAGCTAATTTTTTTCATTTGCATTCCTCGAGATTTTCAAATCATTCTCGTATATAACATAGTTTGCTGTTAAATTTGCACTTTACGTGGTAATAGTAAAACATCAAAATTAAAACTTTGTATAACAAGATCATATGACCATTATCCGATAATTTACTGTTGTGCCTTATATGCTAACCTTCTTTGTTTAGTTGGTTTAGTTATGCGCGTATGTCTTTCCGTTCTTATTTATTTGGTTTTATTTATTTGTATATGTTAGCTGTAGTCAAATTATTTTGGTTTATTAAACGCAAATAATGCGTTTACTAATAATGCGTGTACAATAGTGCTATTAATAACGCCGTAAATATATAACATTTTTGTCATAAAATAGGTTACACAAATTATGTTGAAAGATGAGACGATGGCTCAGTTGATCTATTAATATTTTAAGCGGGCAAGACCTAAATCGTTTTTAAATTATTTATTTTAAAAACAAATTTCATAAGACGTTTTTATCACACGAGTATGACAAAACGTCTTATGAAACGAGTTTTTTATACTATTTCATTTATTTGTCAAAAATTTAGGAAAAAACGCACTTTTTTGACATACAATTGATTTAGGGATTTAGGCGATAGTCGGTGACATTGACGTTTTGACATTTGAATATGAAGGTTATGACAATTTGTTACTCGATTTAACGTTTAATAAGGTTAATTACTAATGTTACCGACCCTTTAAAATAATATATTCCGTGTTAAAAATAAGGCCATTATGAACTCAAATGGGTTTCTAAATGAGCTAATTCGATACGCAAATACGAATGTAACATTAAAATTAATTATAGATCTCACAAATAGGTATTTTTTCAAAATATCTTTTTATCATTGTTTAGTCGCTGCTATACTAAATTACAAGTATAAGTTCAAAGTTAAATTAATTGAATCATTCCGAAATCATTACAAAATATTTTGTATATACAAATGTGTATGTAAAGAAACAAATTGAAAGAATGTAACCTATTCTACACATTGACAAATATAACCGTATGGAATCATAAATCCCTTATGTTTGACAAGCAAGTTATTAGAAAATCAACAGATCTAACACCCAGTTCAAACAACTTAGGCAAAGCAAAATAAACATGTAGAAAGGCTATTACTGAAAATTATTTGCTAGTTCATTCTTGTTTAACAAGCAGACCATTTTCTAGTAAATTTGGTAATAAATTCTATTTAATATACTTGAATTTAAAATGGTAATGAATTAATAAACGTTTTATTAAATATTTATTAATCTTGATGCAATAAAATATTTAAATATATTCCTTCTTTTTAAAGGGCAAAAGAAATTTAAAAACAACGACAACAAGAGTAAACAATTAAAGAAAATACTAAATTTAATAATAAATCGGTTAAAAATATAGTTACGAATATTCAAATAAAAAGGAATAAATTTAACCGTGAGAATAGATTAATTCAAAGATACATGCAATATTAAAGAATAGGCAAACTTATTGATTTAATACTTATTATTTATCATATAAAATAATATTTAATAAACAGAAATTTTAATAACTTAAATAAGCTAATAGAATTAATAAAAATAAGCTGTTCTAACTGATCATACACAAAACACTAAGGACTAACTGCTTCAACACATTTAATGATATACTTGCTAAAGCTATAATTGCGTTTCTGCGGAATTGATTGTTAATTATAATCGTTCGTCAGTTTCTTCTACCATTTTGAACATTCTATATATAATAGGAACCATCTATAAAGTGGCACTTATTAAAAAAGAATGTATACCGTTAAAATAAATTCTATTATAAACTATGGCTATTTCTAGACTTCGAATTCTAAGAAAAGTATAATGTTTTCTTCAACGTTATAGCTAAACAGTCAAGCAATATTTTGTTGCAGCATGTTTCTTTAAAAACTCGGTTGATGCGATTCTAAAGACGTTGCTGTGAGAAGATCATGAAAGTTTAGGTTAAAAAATCAAGTAATTCATACTGAGAAATAAAGAGATTGCGGCATTCAGAATACAGCTTCTGCTGCAAACGGTGGTTTTTACCTTCTAAGATTCATATTTTGTTACCTGGTTATTAAAACCGATTAAAGAATTAAAAATACAAAATAAATGTGTTAATGGAGTGAGGCGTTTCTGTTTTAGCCTTTAAATATATGGCGTCTGCCTGATTCACCCTTTTGTATGGAAGTCCAGGTTGGCTGATTTACAATTTGGATCCGTAAGACCGATTTGCGGAATAGGGACCAATTAGCTAATGCTTCTGTGACTGTTACCACTATCGCCAAATCTAGTGTGAATTACATAGTTAAATTAACTTGACGAACCGTTCCGGTGCATAAATTAATAAGCTTCATTTAAATTTAATTCACTGCCGATATCCAATATTCACACCTTCATGGCGTATTTTGCTTCACTTCGCTTATTCATCTACAATAAAGTATAGGTGTGAGCGTATTAGCTCTCCATTTTTATGTTTGCGTCGGTCAAGTAATTAAACCACAAAAGTTATATCTGCGCAACGTTTTATTTAGCTGCCTTTAACTAACACACAATTTCATGTTTATTCTGTAGATTATAGCTAAGACGAATTATTTAAAATTATCTAAGTAACTAATTTTGCTTTTGCCAATTTCATGTTTTACTACTATCCATAAATTGAATTCATACTATTAGATTTAGAACACATTCCGGGTTTTGAGCCCAGAGGAATTCGGTGGATGTAATAATATTATTTATATGTTATCATCTTCTTTTAGTGGGTGCCTCAATATAAAACCCCACAGAATAACGACCGGTTCGATATAATTCACTGATCCGCCCGGGAATGTTTGAAGTTTATCTACATCTTCAGGATCGCCACTGAGCTATCAAGGGAACTAACAACAGTCGACAAATGAATCCTTCTAAATTATACATATACATATATCAATAATGCCAAAGGTTCTGAGATCGAACCCCAGTCGAGGAATAAATTTTTCTAAATATTTTTAAATATCTAAAATATACATAAATCTTTATAATTATATATATTTATATATAGATTTCTGTATATTTTAGGTATTTAAAAATATTTAGAAAAATTCATTCCCTGACTGGGGTTTGAACCCAGGACCCTTGGCTTTACGCACCAATGCTCTACCACTGAGCTATCATGGGAACCAACAACAGTCGACAAATGAATCCTTCTAAATTATACATATA
>JAHWXV010274881.1:0-26032 GCA_024586415.1 Phrixothrix hirtus | reverse complement strand
ATTTGGTGATGAAAACGTTCGTTAGCATGGTGCAAATGCATCATTGTCTCGCAGAATTCTAAACGTCGGTCAGGATCATCATCATTAAGCTCTTGAACTACTTGAATCTTATATGGATGATATTTTTCTTTTTTCTACAACTTCAGTACTGAGAATTTACTAACATCATTATCTGCTGCCAACCTAGAAAAGTGCTGTAAACTTACTAATACCTGTTATTAACTGTCTAGAAGAACAGTGAGGATTTTCTTCCACTTGTAAAAGAATGTTCAATTTTGTATTTGCACTTATTCCTGGACAACTGCTTTTTGGAATATCCTTAACATCTCTCGTCTCCCTAAATTTGTTTTTGATTTTGCTAACTGTCGATTGCATAATACGACAATCTGGATATTTAGCATTAAACATATCACACACTTCTTGCTATGATAATTTAGTAGAATATTATTAGAATTCTACAATAAACTGCAATAGTATTATCAAAACAGTTGAAGATTGACAAAATGTTTGTATGAAAACTTTGCTAGATTTCAAATTTTTATCAAGATGTGTTGATTATTCAGAACGTTTCAAAGGTTATAAGATAAAAACGAAAAGTACTTAAACAAGCAATTTACATTCCGTTCATAGTCTGAATTATTTGTTATCTACGATAATACTAACATGTAATCTAATTTTATGTTGTAGTATTTTAATGTTATCATTTGGAATCATTTCCTATTAAATACGATAATATCAACATTAGATATTTAGCTAGATTCTTCTTAGAATTTTTATTATACGATCCTAATATTTATTTGCATGATCATAAAGGAAATAAAAATCACTATCAGATACCACTACTAAAACTCTATATTGTAATTTGAAATTTTTTATAACGACGTCATAGCAAAAAACAAATTAAAGTCGGATGGTGTATCACACTCATTAATGTATATTTTTAAAAACTAAAATCGACGTGTTTCTCCGTTTTTAAACGCAACGGTTCAGTTCACTTTTTTATAATATTTCATACTTTAATAGCACACACTGTAATACTCAGTTAGCCAAAGCCATGCCGATACATTAATATATTGAATACATTCCAAGAACGTGATCAAAGTCAATCAGATCATTTGCACTGAATGTTCAAAAATAAAAATGATCTACGTATGGAAATGAATATATTGATGATTCACTACACCAACAATAATTACCAAGTGATTTTATTATACTTCACGTCAGCAGTTACTGCTAAGTTTCGGGTCTGGTATTTATGGCTTGGTCATTTCCATTTATTGCAATTTAAAACTATTTATATTATATAATAATTATCCATGTAAATAAAAGGACTCATCTGTAAATAAAATACTGTTTAATAAATTAGAGTTTTCGTTACATTTATTTAATAAAACCTCGCAAAATTCCACTATAACACAATTTAATTATTTGTTATTTTTCTTCTACCGTATAATAATCCAACTTTACTTAAATAAATGCTACGTACAATTGAATACTTAAAGATAATGTGACCTGAGATCATTACGTGCTACGTGCTTAATAATACCTGAAAACGCGGCGACATATTTGCAATACAGTCAGTTCTGATTAGTGAGGTAAGTAACATAGGAATGACGCCATAATCTACGCATGCGTGTCATTTATTAAATATATCATATACTATAAAACACCTGTCAAAGTTTCAGCCATAACGTTGCGTCCTTTGTCTCTTACAGTTGTTTAAAGTAGATATGTTACGTTCTATTGTGAATATGGACAAAAGAGAATTTCGTGCTGTGATTAAACACTTCCATATCGCCAGGAACAAACCAAAGAAATTATATAAGGGTTAGATAATGTTGACGACGAATCTACGCCATCATTTAAGATAGTCTGTTTCTGAGTGAATGAATTTAAACGTGGTCGTACGAGTACCGAAGATAAAATAAGATCAGTACGTCCAAAAGAGGCTATCACTGACGAAATAATCACCAAAGTTCATGATCTTGTTTTAAATGGTCGTCGACTAAAGGTGTATGTGATAGCAGACACTATAGGTATATCTAAAGAAAGTATTGGTCATATCTTACATAAACACTTGGGTATGAGATAGCTGTCAGCAAGATGGGTGACGTGTTTGCTAACTGTGGACCAGAAACTAATACGCATAACAACTTCTGAGTACTGTTTGGCCCTTTTTAAGCATAATCCCGCCGAATTTTTGCGTTGACTCATTACCGTTAATGAATCGTGGATACACCAATATACCCCTGAAACAAAAATAAATTCAAGCCAAACAATCGGTAGAATCCGGTTGCAGTGCACCGAAGAAATCAAAAGTAGTTTCATCAGCTAACACGATTATGGCTACCGTATTTTGGGTTGCTCGTGGTGTTATTTTTATAGATTATATGCAAAAGGGCAAAATAATCACGAATGAGTACTACTCGTCATTATTGGACCAGCTGATTGAAAAATTAAAGGAACAATGACCGCATTTGGCAAGAAAGAAAATATAGTTCCATCATGACAATACACCGGCTCATTCATCGAATATTGTTACTGCAAAATTAGTTGAATTACGATGCGAAATACTTCACTATGCACCTTACAGTTCAGAATTAGCTCCATCTGACTTTTTCTTGTTTCCAAACTTAAAGGAATGGCTAGGTAGAAAGAGATTTTCATCTAATAAGGAAGTAATTGTAGAAAAAATTATTATTTTGAGGCGTTTGATTCGTCCTATTATAATGAAGGCATTAAACGACTTGAACATTGTTGGAATAAATGCATCGAGTTAAAAGGGGGCTATGTCGAAAAATAAATGTAAAAAACTTGAATAAAGTACCTTGGATTTCAGACCACCCTCGTTCCAAGTAAGTTAAATAATAAAAACAGCATTTACATATGTGCAAGGAAGATTAAAAATTTCAATCATTTTTGTTTTCCCTTGTTGTAAATATGTTTCACAGCGATCGACTATGTTTCCTTTTCGTCAATATATCCTCATCCTCCTAGCAAATTTTAAAAGTTGGAAATAACCCCTAAGCATTATTAAACCTGTATCCCTCAGAGCTTGCATTGTAACTCAATTTTCAATGTTATAGAGGTGAGGTCGAATTTTGTGGGCTATTATGCTTATTAATAGCACTTTGAAAATATTTCATTTAACATGGAAAAACTCATTGTACATACGCATAAGCACGACTAACTTTTTTAGGAAGCGAATGATGAAATCCGTTCAACATTTAACATGATCTGTTTCAGGAGAATGATTTTTGACATTAAATTAGATGTGAAAGTCAATTCCTACTTATCCCTGTCTTTATATACTCATTGACATAGAAATTACAACACCAAGAAGGAGTAGGAATTTCTTAATCAAAGTTAGTAGATCTGTTGGGCTAACATTAAGTAATAATTGATTAACTTTTGAGATCATGTGGTAATGTGATAAAGTCACGTTTGACAGTAGTTAAAATTTTTTGCTAACGTTTTCGGCCTGTATTTTTCGTACGATTTCTTATTCTTTTTCATTGTTAATTAACATTATTTGGGTTGCTGTTCTTTTGTTAACATGTTTTGTTTGTTTGATCATGCTTAGAATACGGCAACAAGGATATTACCGTCAATTAACCGAATTTGACAGAGGTCGAATTATTGATTTGCCCAGAGCTGGTTTTTCATTTGAGGAAATTGCTAACCGAAAACGGTTTGCTGTAATGCGAGTGTGTCGGGCATGGTTTGAAGATGGCCAGGAACATCATAAAATAAGAACTGGGGCTTCAAGAAAGAATAAGCGCCAAGATCGTCGCTTAAGACAACTGGCATTTAGAGAACGATTTTCCTCTACTCGGTCAGTTGGTGACTATTGGTTTGATGAAAAAGGTCGCCTTGTAACCCTTAGAACAGTTTTGGGTTAACATCATATCGTCCACGACTTGTTTCCTTTAGCTACAGAACATTGTCAGCAACAGTCACAATGGTGCAATGAACTATCACATTGGAATCTTGAATGGCGTCGTATTGTCTTTAGTGACGAATCTAGATTTTGTTTAGGAACGCACGACGGTCGTATGAGAGACAGAAGAATACACACTCCGTACGGTGGGTGTTATGGTTTGGGGTGCGATTACTTATGGCAGCAAGTCTCCCTTGGTGTTCAATCGATGCAATACAACATTACAACGGTATATTGCGGAGGTAATTGGAACGCATCTTCTGCCATACTTACAAGAGCTCTAAGATCCATTATTCCAGCAAGATAATGCACGTCCACGTGTAGCAAGGTTTTCCTTGAACTTCTTTGAGCAGACCCAGATCCATCTTTTGCCCTGGCCTCCAAGATCTTCACATCGCTCTTCCATCGAACATGTATGGGACATTATGAGTGGAAGGTTGCGAAATTTGCAGCGTCCTCCCTTGACTTTGGAGGCCTTGAGACATGAGATATAACTTGCATGGCAGGCAATACCCCAAGACCTGATAAACCACCTTATTCAATCAATGCCTTGGCGTGTAAATCAGAGAGGGTGCACAACACATTATTAACAATTATTATAAAATGTTGTTTAACTAATAAAGATGTTCCTCCCAAATTTTGATCATTTATTACTATAACATAGGTGAATATTCCTGCCAAATTTCATTCGCAAATTCCAATCCCTTCTTGGTGTTGCAATTTCTATGTCACTGAGTATTAATTGTCATTACGCTAGTATAGCTTTCAGTACTAAAAGTTTTATTTATGTCCTTATTAACAACGATGGTTGTGCTTACAATGACTTTCCCTGATTTTTGGAATACACTTCAAATAGTAAGCTTACAATGTATTCTGAGCAGTCATTTTTTTCCGCAGTTTTATTTTGAAATCAAACAATTATCTATATTTGCTAACCAGTCTGTCACATCAAAAAGAACATAAAAAACTTTAAAGCTGTAAATAATGAAAACAGGAAAATCATAAATTGTTCCTTTCAAATTGATGCGTGACAGACTTACAGGGAGTATGCAATTACCAAGTATTTGTTGTTATTATTAGCAATTTTAAATACAATTTGTAAAAATGATAGAATTCTCAAGTTAATTACCCGAAAATAATTTTTAAAAAAACGTTTTAAGAGTCTTTCAAAAAGTTTTGAGGTAACTGATTCCATCTATTACAATTCCCACAGTATCCTATTTTATAAATTATCGCATTTCAAACTGCTTATAATAATTATAAATATCTATTTAATTATTGTATATTGGATTGCATACTTAAATCACTAGAACTAAAAACCCCCCTTAACAATCAAGACAATTTGTTTCTTCGTAGTTTTAGATATAAAGAAATAGTTACATTGTATTTTCTAAAATTCATTATTTTAGTAAGACTGAATATCAACAAGTGTAAATCCTGAATAAAATTGAACAATTAACACAATCGTAATATTTTAACGAAGGGAGGAAGGATTAATACTTTAATCTGAATTCTACTCCTATTCTTTTTCTTAAAACTTTTGCGTCTGTATGCAGTTTAAAAAAAGAAATACCTAAATATTATACATTACCCAATATGCTACTTCATTTGCGTTAGATGGGTTGCCTACATATAAACTTTTAATTATAATTTATGCAACGATTACCACTTATAAATAGATTTTCGAACGATTCATCAAAAAATACAAAATATTGATATAATAGATTTAAATGGGAAAAAGGCATGATAAAAATTGACTTATAGCCTCAATTTATTATGTGAAGTTGTGGGAGCTATCCAAACTTAATCCATGAAATTTAATGAGAGTGGGGCAGCATCGCGACGCTCTTTTCCACTCAGTGGACGACAGCATGTGGTGGTGGCTGCTGCTTGTGGCGTTCGCAACAGCCAAACGCACACCGACCCCTCAAGAATCCGTCATCGAGGAGGTCAATGCCAAGCAGCTGGAGCGGTTACTTGACGAAAAAGATTATGTGGCCGTGTTCTGGTGTAAGTACATTGTGACAAAGATCGTGCGAAAATTTAGTCTAATAAAAACACGTTTATGTTTGAAACAGTCAGTGAGTGTAGAGTGTCGGTCCGGGAGAGGATACCATGTCCCAATTTGGCGCGCCTAACTATCCTGCGGTATCCCGCGAATCTGTGGGGTATAGAGAGTGGAGCATTTTTTGATAAATGCACCTACCCCCTCGCATTGTTTGATACCTGCCATTCAAAAAATTTATATACACTATATATCAAATTGGTTATTCAGTCATTTATATGAAAAACGTAATAAATAACGAGTAGTGCAATATTAAAGTCAAAAATTGACAAATATTATCCATATTTATTTTTAATTAAATCTATTTTTAATTATATAAATTTTGAAACTTATGGCTAGAATAAAATGGCGGTGACTTATAAAAACATCTTAAAATTTGTGCCAACTTGATTTAATATATATATATATATATATATTTTCCGCGCAGGCATTTTATTGTTTTATATTCGGAAAACTTTTAATAGTTATCACAGTATTAATCAAATTAAATAAAATAAAATTGCACCCTGTTTTCTTAATGTAAATTACAAACGCAATCGGTAATATTATATTAAACTTTAAAATTAACGCACTTTAGTATAACAGAAAGTCAATATATTCTGCTCATTCTGTTTATGCAATTCAACCCGTGCATTTAATTAAAAAATTTACAACTAAACTGTTGCTTAAAAATATATTTTTGTTATAGCTTTAGAAATCCACGTGTTCTAAATTGGATGACTTCCAAAAATGTGGTTAATGTCATTTATTAGCTCATAATCGTTCCAACTTTAGTGTTTTCTGAACTGCAAAATATATGCATTTTTAAGAAAAAATTTCTACATTTTTCTCCATTTCACGTATAATTTAATGTTTTATTCTTCAATAAGGTTATCCTTAACGTAATTTAGATTTTTCATATCAGTCACCTCTATCTATGCAACTTAATATTTCTGATACTCTGTTTTCTATTTCTACAAATTTATCCATAGAGTATCGCTTACTACATAGTAAACACAATCAACTGACAGTTAGTTTATTGCTTATTTCCTGTTCTAATTAATCGGGCCTATTAATAACCTTATTTCAAAATTTCGTCAACACTCATTCCGATTAGAAAATGTTCTTTTGGTCGACCTTCAAAGTATTCCTCCAGTTTGAAATTATCTTCCTAAAAGATAAAAAGTGAAATATGATACATAAAGACTACAAGTTAAGCTGTTTACGCTTGAGATTATTGTGTAAAGTAATTTTTAAAAATACCAAATCTTAGCTGTTTCTAACAATCTCATTCCGCAGCCTCCCATTATAGCAATGAATCCCATACACGTTTCAAAAACAATTTTCTAAACAGTGCCCAAATTAGTTTTGGAAATTTCATTTGTAAAACAGTTTTGACGTATAATAGTCATGTACCGAAATCACTGCTAACAATTTTTCGACGAGTTAATTTTTTACTTTCCTTAATGTCGTTTTTTGATCATTTGAAACTGAACACATACTTGCTCAAAATAATCTCCGTCTACCTTGACGCACTTTTTCCAACACAATACAAGTTCTTCTGGCAGAAATTCTAAGAACTAGATCCCATAAATTGTCAAAATATATCGCCGTCCTTTTCTAGCAATTTTCACATCAAATGAGAAAAACAAAGAAAATACGAGAAAACTTCATATCTCAATTCCGCTTTTTTTTAGTTTATTTCATATGAATTATTTAAGAGAACAGAGTGTGGAGCTCATTTATCTCTTTCTTTCCTTCCCCAAAGCCTTTATGTATTTAAAATCAGTAGAAAAATAAAGTTTTAGTTTCTCCGTTACCTTCCCAAGCGTTATACGAAAATCTGCATGTCCTTCAAAACATTGTCTTCGGCAATTATTGGCTTATGACTGTAATGCAAGTGTTGCACGTCTGTATCACCAAACAGAAATTTTTGAAACGAATGGTTCACCCATTCGCAGTATCTTAGCCAAAAGTAGAATATATATGCCGCATTTATTTAGCCACAAATTTCTTTCGTGTCCATGATGTAGAATACTCGGTTTTTAAACATTTATGTCGCAAATATAAATGGGTTATAAGTATGCCTAGATTAACCACATGGTACATGTGGCGCATTTGCATAAAAAACGCTGAACTATGAAAAATGATCATCGGACTGGTGTGACTTTATATTTTTACTCTCAGTGAATAATTTTTAGTTGCGTTTACTATCTGTCTTGCATGGTATAAGATTATAAAATCTTCACATGTAGATCTGCAATAACGTGTTTTGCAGACACCCAGAGAAATGCTAATAATATGCCAAGTTTGCTTCACTCATAAAGAACAAAGGCAAAGCAAAACAAAATACTGTGACAACTTCACGTAAAGATGACGTAAAGCTCGTATTTCATGTGGAAATACATAGCTTTAGAAGTTTTTATATAACTATATATTAATTTTTATATTTTTTTCGTGCACAAATTTTTAAATTTCTATATTAACTACTGATTTTATGAAAATTTTGAAAATCGTTCGTACGACCAACTGATGATTCAAGCTATTAGCGCTTACTTTTATTTAAAATACTTATAAAGGGGCCTGAATAAGAAAACAACACTTTCTAGATAGCTTTTAATTAATAAATGGCCGATTGGTGAAGGTCCAAAATAACCATTTACAGCGTTGCTGTGACTTCATAAATATTTTTTCACCGTCACTTTTTGAGGTTAGGAGAGAGATAAAAGTCGTTAGGGCCAAATCTTGAGATTGTTATGAGCGAGGTAGAAATTTGAATATTAATTCATTCATTTTAGCCAAATGTAACCATTTTACTTGCATCACAAACAATAGTTGCTATAATCATATCAGCCGATAGAATTGTCTTTGCCTTCTTAAGTTGATTCCGCTACTGTGATTCATTCTTTGACTCTTATTTGATCTTAGGAGTGTTGTAAAGGACTAACAGTTATAAATCAATACAAAAATTCGATTGTGTTGCATTTATACAGTATCAAGCAATCGGCTGAAATGTTCTTCCGACATTGTTTTTGATCAGGTGTACGTAAACTCGGCGCCCATCTTATACACAGCTTTGTTTTATGCAAATGTTTGTGTAAAATATTGTAAATACGTTCCATTATTATGCTAAAAGCCTCTAATATTCCCCCAAAATGCTTTTGTGGATTTTGTCAATCATTTTTAACATATTTGTTCCAATGGGGCGTCCACTGCACAGTTCATCGCTGGTGCTCATTCGATCTATTCAACAGCCCATCGCTAAACTACTATATTTGATGATGGATAGTTCCCAAACGTCAAATTTACTTAGTTTCCTTTTTATATCGGTTGCACTTAATGTTTTCGAAAAAAAATTAATTACGTCAAGAATTTCCAATTTCTACATTTTCTCGGTGTTGAGGCATTTACTGTTAAACTGTTAAACTAATAAAGCATAATACAACACCATCAAAATATCAACAATAATGGCTTCATATCTTCGTAAGACTCAGAAATGTCTAGTCTGCGCTCGTATTACAAATCCCAACGGTATTTTATAATCCGTCTGCATCTGTGGTGATTAAAGAAATTAGAATAAAAATGGATGTAGTATCTTAAATTAATTCAAAATAAAAAATACCTCTCCAGAGTAATGGATAATAAACTCCCATTACGATTAACCTATACCATCTTGATCAAAAAGTTCCCGGAATTTATTCAGAAAATACAAAATACAAGTTTATTCATGAAAATTGATATTGTCGTCTTCAAAGTGCTCTCCATCAACTGCAACGCACTTATGCCAGCGCTTAATCTAATCCTCGAAACATTTTTTGTACTTGGTGTTCGGATGGCCATCAGAGCGGCTGCTAAAACACATTCTTCGTAGTGGTTTTTTGACTCGATTGAACAAAACGAAATCGCAGGGAGCCAACTTAGGTGAATTCGGTGGTTCTTGGATGGTATTCGTTTTGTTCTTGGTCAAAAAGTTGCGGATAATGATGGCATTGTGCGATGGTGAGTTATCACGGTGCAAAAGCCACGAGTTGTTTCCTCACAAATTTGGTATTTTTTTGTCGAACTGCTTAACGCAACCATCTCATAATGCCCAAATAATACTCGTTGTTCACTGTCTGACCTTGTGGCAAGAATTTATGATGCACAACACCGTCGTAATCCGTGAAAACCGTGAGTATCCCCTTCTTTTTTGATTGAAAACGACATGGTTTCTTCGGTCTGGGCTCATTGGGTGCACGCCATTCACCCGCCTGATGTTTAGATTGCGTATCGTACTCATAAACCCACCTCTCATCATCAGTAATGATGCATTTAATGAATGTTGAGTCGGATTCAGCCTTGGAAATCATGTCTTTTGCGGTCCCTTTTTTGTAAGAAATTCAGGTCTTTCGGCACCAACTTTGCTGAAACACGGCGAAAACCCAAATCATTATTAACTAAAATGTTTGAAACGGATCCATAAGCAATGTTCAAGTTCTCTGTTAGCTTTCTGATGGTTAATTTGCGGTTATTGACGAACATTTCTTTCACGTTATCGATGTTGACGGCCTGCCACAGCGTTCGTCATCCTCGGCAGACTCAGACCAATTTTGAACGTTTATACCATTGGTAAATGACTGTTTTCTTTAGAGTATCATTGCCGAAACACTTTTCCAACATTTCCAAGGTCCTCGTACTATTCAATCCGTTTTCAACGCAAAATTTGATACAAACTCGTTGCAAATTCAATTCCCATTTTTAAAATTGTAAAAAATCGAAGAGACGCACAGAGGCAGATGTGCTCAAGACGGCAAAACTTTTACAAATGTCAAGCTATGACGCTTAAATGTGGTGAGAATGTCAATGATAAATGTGCCAACCTAACAAAATAAACGTAACTCAATTCAGGTGACTGTAGTAACTGGTAGTCACAGGAACTTTTTGATCAAGGTGTTATTTACTTTCCTCTTTTTTATTTTAATTTATAAATGTCCTACAACTGATTTTCTAAATTAAGTTCAAAACCATTTCCCTTTCTTTTCCTTAATATCAAATGTAATTAATGTACTCAAGGATCATTTTTTATGATCAAACTTAATTTTTTTATTTCTAATATTTTATTCTAGTTTCGTTGATTACTCAGAAATTAATTTGTCTTTTCGAGTAAATATATTCCATTTTTCATACATTTCTTTATTGTTTCAATTTTTCTAATAGCTTTAATATCTTCCATTATGTGAAGTACAATATAAAACAAAAATAATGTATTATTCAATTATTCAATTTTCTGCAATACTTTTATTTCCTTTAAAATTCTTTATTTCTGTTTCAAATTATTCTTATAACAAACTGTTAAACTTTTCATTTTCTTTCTTTAATCTATTGCGCATATTTCTTCTATTATTTCTTTATCTTCAATTTTTTTTTATTTAATCTATTATTTTGTAAATTGATAAATTAGATTTCATCCATGCTAGAAAGTGAGAATGAATACTAAAAATGTGATTAAAAGATATAAAAAATTTGTTTGTAATGATTTTATTTATTTTAGAACGATTTGTTTCAGGAATAATGAATAGATTAATCTATATTTGTAGTTTTTTGTTTGTTTTTCTTCTTCATCGCATTCAGTGCATAAATTGCATTCTTCTTTGCAATCTCACAGTCATATTGAACTAGTTTTTATATATTTATACTTGTAAAAACGATACATTTTATACAATGTAGTAGCAACAAAAATAGTTTTCTTTGCCTTCTTTTATTTTATAATCTCCATAATTTACGCGTAAATTTAGTTTTTAGTATCAAATTGTGTTTACCCACAAAAAAGCAAAAACCTATAACTTCCCTTATGCCATTTTCTTTATAATATATCTACATATTTTGTTTATTTTCCTATATATTTCTTCTTTTCTTTTTGGCTTTAGGTTTCAATTTTAATACTTTTCATATTTTTACATTTCTAATTATTGATATGAAATTGTTTTTTCTAAAGGTAATAACTAAGTAATGTCTCCCTCTATAAATGTTGTTCTGTGGATTATTTTTATTATAACAGCATTTTCCTATTGGTAACTGAGAATGTATATAAAAAACATAATTTTCTTGAACCTGTGAATGTTTTGCGCTTTTCACAATATTCACATTGTCCTTTGTAATTTAAGTTTAAATGCCCAGCTAAAATACCTTTGGAATTGTTTTTCCTGCATTAAGGACAATAGTATAAGATTTAATCAAACTTTCATCTTTATAAACGCATTTACAATAGAAGTATCAATTTAAAGAAATTCACAAAAAGTTTTTACCTTTGTTGAATGTAATTATTTTAAATTTACCCTAATGCATATGGAATAAGTGAAAACTTTTGACGATTTATCTTTATTGAACAGAATTAAACATTAAATTTGTTGAATTAATCACACACATACTATGGGATGCAAAAGTTCCGGCTCCCCCATTTGAAAAGGAACAAAAAAGAAACCACTCATTTAAATTAAATGTACTTCAACGCAGAATTTTTTTTTGTGAAATACATACATTTTAAGAAGACATGATTTTTAATTTTAGCTGTATAAAGAGTAATGCCAAGCTCAGTCCTGTTTTTTGACGATGCTAAAAGATTGTCATTTTATAAATTAATTACTTGAATATAAAATTCAAAAAGATGGATGAAACTCCTACAAAGGTACGAAATACAAAATTCGAGCATTGGAGGAAACATCTAGATATACGGATATTGTAGCAGTTTCAAATTCGAGGAAGTTGCGGTGTACCTACATAATGTACGTCATTTTATGATAAAAAGATGTTTTGTAATTCACCACTTGATAGAAATTTCCTGTATCTTTTTGAATTTATGTTTTCCTTTAGGAAAACCAAGTTACTAGTTGGAAACAGTCTTTCTACACCAGTTTGACATTAATACAATTGTTATTTTGTTTATTTTACATGGCCATCTTTCAAAATTAGTCAATTAGTTGGTCAATGGGAATGAATGCATTAATTCATGAAAAGTTCAAATCAATTATTTTCGAAAACGGTACGACATAGGGACTTCAGATAACAACATTATTTTTTATCAAAAAAAATCGAGATTTGTTAAATGTTATGTTAAAATGGCGAAATTTTGAAAGACAAAAAAGTTATGAATAAGAATATCTAATACCCCTCACAAACGAGTCGCTTATGATTGCAATTAAAAAACCGTACTCACGTCATACGATTGGATATATTTCACTAAATAAATGTATAAAATGTTATCACTTATAAGACAACCCTTTTGAAAATATCTGAATTAAATCGATATTAGGGCGCCATACTTAAAGAACTCTAGTTCTCTTAGGAAGTATTTTTGGATAAGATAATTTAAGTCAAATCTACATAAAATAAGTTCCAGAATTTGCAATTTTTTTGATGAAGGGAGTTTGTGGACACACTGTATACATGAAAAATTTCATATTTTTAAAATAAACTTTCAACGTCATATATTTTTCGTTATCTACATCAGCCCAACAAAATATGTATTTCAAATGAAACAAAACTAACTTAAAATTATACGTGAGAAAAATTCAGTACACAAATAGCGCTATAAACTTCATAAAAATTGCAGTACAATAATAATATAAAATTACTAAAAATGTGTGTACCCTCTAGCAAATTTAACTTACGCTGGGTGTACAGTCTGTTTCATAAAAAATGAACAATACTTTAGTCTCGTTATTTATTGTCGGATTTTAATAAATCAAACATCACAGTAAATAACTTCAAAAGTACTGCATGTTGACATTAAGAAAATCAGTGTAAGCCCCGCCGCCTTAAAGTAAGGATAGTTAACTGTTTTTTCTTTAAATGACACATTATAGTTCTGACTAATTCTTGTAGAGATTTATCTTCTGATTTCAAAAGTGCGTAACATCATCCACTTTTTACTTTAAACGTGGGAGAAAAATTCTTACAGGTCAGGAAACCGTGGAAAAACAACTGATATGAGCATCATTTTGGTTTTCAGTGAGTGTTGAATGCCAAAATGGGTTACGTAGAATTAACCAATATGTTGCAAGTTTATTTCAAGTACTGCATTGCCTATCGTGAACGTTTTCCAGGTAGGGAAGTTCCCACGTTACAAAAGTTTATAAGGTTAAAAGCTAACTTACGAAAATAGGGATCTATTAAAAAGCAGAAAGCAATTTAACGTGAATGCCAGGGCGAAAATCTGGAACTGAATGTTCTTTTACATGTCGAGGAAAATTCTTACACTACTACGCGTGAAATCGCGCACAATATGAGATCATTAAACAGCACACTGCATTCAATTTTGAAAAAGCATAAATTTAAACCCTATGTTAGTCAGAAAATCTTCTACATATTCGAGAAAATAATCTAGAACGAAGATTGGTATTTAGCCAAATTACGAAAAGATCCTATGTTTACACAAAATAATCTGGTCCGATGAATGCACTTTCACCAACAATGGCATTTTTAACAGAAACATTCATCGCTGTTGGAGTAGGGAAAATCCCAGAATTATTGTGAAACGCAATTTTAAAATAGGTTTATTTTAAATGTCTGGTAGATTAATAGAAGCCTTTTTTATAGATGATGCTTTAAAGACACTTATTTCTCAGAATTTACAAGTTTTTGGATGCGTTGCCCTTAAATGAATTGAATGAACTCTACTTTCAGCAAGACGGAGCTGTGGCTCACAATGCCAAAATAAACGTAAACATCTAAAAGAACAATTTCGTGGAAATTGTTGGGGACGCATGAACCAGTTGCGTGACCTGCCCGGTCAGCCAACCCCTTTGTACCTTTTTATGGGGCTATTTAAAAGATAAAGTTTATTTAATGCAACCAGATACAATTGACACTAATAGAAAGCATTTTAAAAGCTAGGGTCGCAACAAGGAGCTCAGTTTAACCAGTATTTGTGATTCGTAAATATTTTTTATTTCGTTGTTTCTGCTTAAAATCAATTCTCGAATTAAGCCTATTGATTATCACAACCTGTATGAATTTTTATTAGTAAAAAGCCATTTTTTATGAAACAGCCTGCACATAAATATTTGTTAATATTTAATTTAACAAATATAAAAACAAAATTAATTTGATTTTTTTTAACATCTTTAAATATTGTGGATATACAATATTAGCAAAATTAATCTCTCCGCTGAGGTTCGATCTCAGAATCTCTACATGCCGAGCTAGTGGTCTACCACTGAATCATCCAAGAATTCGTAGAGCTGTCGATCAATGAATCTTTCTAACTGTAATTAGTATCATTTTCGGTATGATACATTCAAAGTGGTACCACTTTATCGTTTTAAACGTAACTTACTTCGCATTTAAATAAACAAACACTCCCAAACTGAGCTACTTTATTTGCCTTTAATATCGCGTCTTTAAATCTGTTCAGAATTACTTACAATCAGTAAGTTATAATTAAAAAGATCAACAAATTCAGATCTTATGCAGGGATATCAGCTTCTGTCACGTATTTGAGATACATGCGTATACTATATTTTAAAATAAAGTAAACAAAGTAAAATTAAATAGAACGTTCTTTCTCGTACAAGACACATTCATAAATATTATGTAATACTGAAATATACGAGTATTTACATTCTTACAGTGTTTTGAAATTTACTTATTAGTAATTTTGGTTTTCTATTGGTAATTTTAAAAGACAAAGTTTATAAGTTTCATATGAGATACATTCAAATAAATATAAACTAAATCTTAAACGTAATTTTAAAAATCGTTTTGTGCAAAGATTAACTCTGACAACATTTTAAACATTTATTTTGGCAACTGTGATTATTGGTAATCATCATCTTTGAAATGTATGTCTACAAACTATAAAATAAAACCACTTGCGCAATATGTCCCAGTATATAACTTAAATTGACTAGAAATAAATTTTTTTGAAACTTAAATGTATCAAGGAAAATCAAAGTTAAATCAAAATTCTATTTGAACTTCCTGTAAACAATATACCTACATATGTCGATATTTCTTTAACAATCACATCCCATTAAATATAAATACTTTACATAAAACTGAATCTTTACAGTTAAATCGCAAAAAAAATTTTATCGATAAAATTGCTTTTTACCTGTAACCCTCACCTATATTTTTTTATTCAACATTTCCTCTACATCATAAAAAACGGTACCCAATCATGAGCATTACCACCGAAAATTGCACTTTGACTTTTTGCAAAGTCTCATAAATTTTATTAGCGTGAAACATTTAAATGCTCGTAAAAAACTTTATGACTCCATAAGGCATCCTAATTGTCTTAAGAAAATTTGCTCTTAGCAGCCTAGATGGTGATATGCAAGGTAAACAAAGTCGGTGTCTTTAAGGTAAACATTTTTTCATGCCCAAATTACTGTGTACTTAACGATAATCAAAACTTTCATTATGTCAATTAATACTAAATTTTCAATTCTTCCCCATTTCTTTTACTTTCACATTTTTCGACTTTTAATATGTTCTGGATCGATTCTCTTAAACGCTTAAATCTCCGCCTTACTTGAAAATGAATTTGCGAATGTTAATTGTGAATTCGACATCGTTCCGTCACCCTAGTATCACAGCAACTTTCAAATTTCGATCTAGGAAAGACGTTCTTGAATTATTTCGACATCTCATGAAAGTAACATCATATGGCAAACAGAAGAATTAATTTTAGCTATAAACTCATAGGAGAAAAGTGAATATCCGTTTTACCTTTACTTGTAACTTGGATACTTCATCGCCGGCATACTCGTGGTGGGCATAACATTTTAAGAATAAAATTGGAAGTAATTTATTATACAGTGTTTCCGAGAAATAATAATAGGGTTCCATGGGATTATCGTAACATATTTTATGCGAAATGGATTAAAAGTGAGTTTATTTGATTCCAAAAATATTTTGGAACAACATTGAAACGTTTCTATATGCGCACCATTAATAGTATGACACATATCATAGCGATATTCAGTTTGAGTTCACACTCTGGCAAGAACATCTTGAATAACACTTGCAATTGCTTGTTTTATTCATTCCTTGAGGTGCACAAGATTTCCTAATCTTTCACTGTAAACATTATCCTTTGGTTAACCTCAGAAGAAGAAAAAATCTAATGGAGCCAGGTCTGCACCTCTTGCAAGCCATGGAATGGTTCCAATCGAAGATTTAATATCTTGCACACAATTCGCAAAGTTTGACGGTGCTCCATCTTGTTGATAGATAATTTGAAGCCTAGCAGCTTCTATCTCAATCCGATCTATTTAAGGAAATAGAAAATTATTTAGCAAGTCCAGATACACAGTAGAGTTGATGTTGGTTTTAGCAAAGAAGAAGGGTCTAAAAATCTTGTTGCGCATCAGACCGTACCAAAAATTGAGCTTAGAGAATCTCTAAAGTGTTCGTGTATGGCGTATACATTTTTAGAGCCCCTAATTCAGTAATTGTACCGATTTACACAACTGTAGACATAAAATGTTATAGTATGATTAAGATACATAATTCCACAATGGACTTAGGAAATATAAATAAAAATTAGGAATTAATTAATTCAAAACTCAAGCTAGTCCATAAAATATTAGAAATATTTATTTAACAAATTTTTTTCACGACATGTTTCACCCTACTATGGGCATTTTCAAGTAACATCAAAATACAAGCAAGTCAATTGGAATGCACAACTTAATTAATCCATATAAAACAGTGTATATAAACAATTTTTGTAACACAGAACGGCTCAAACAGCATTAAAATAAATTAAAATTAACTAAAATCATTACATTTATATTTTTACCTTGATGTACGTAAAAAAAATTGTTTAGTTAATTTTAATATATTTTAATGCAGTTTAAGGCGTTTGGTGTTACAAAAATTGTTTATATACACTGTTTTATGTGGATTAATTAAGTTGTGCATTCCAATTGACTTGCTTATATTTTAATGTTACTTTAAAATGCCCATAGTAGGGTGAAACATGTAAAAAATAATTTGTTAAATAAATGTTTCAAATATTTTATGGACTAGATTGAGTTTTGAATTAATTAATTCCTAATTTTTATTTACATGGAATGTTGTCTCATCAGATAAGAAGATGTTTTCGTCGTCATTCCTTCTAGCATGTTCACGGCGAATTCAGACCTACGCCCCTTGAAATTTACAGATATGTAATCCTAGTATTTTCCCCATAACGACATACACATTTTAGAAGATTTACTATTGACTATGGCGTGGAATGGACTTTTGAGGACTCCGAACACAAAACTGTGGGATTCTCTCCACATCTTCTTCTAATGTTCCAAGTCTTCCTGCTGGTTTTCCTTTCTACACATTACCGATCTACTTGTTCTCCTTGTTCTCATGTGGTGGATTTCTGTTGTAATGTTAGCTGAGTCATCGTTACACCAGACTCGTGAATTTGTGTTCCGCCAACAATAAGACACGCGCAGCTTTTTCTTGTACGATAAACATTGCAGAAGAACACAATACTTCTACAATTACTGATCTTATTTCAGTATATAACAAGGAAATGATAAATTTGACAATAATGACTGTTGTGGCAAAATAAAAACAAATAAATCAAATAAAATTACTATCAATGCATTTCCCATTAAGTATATTTGATAATAACACCATGACACCTCATCACTCATTCTCAGAAAACTTGAATTTCAATATCAGTTTAACTATAAGATTTAAAGAATTTTCCTGGAGCGTTTTTTGACTAATTAATGTAAATTAAGCACTACGCACATTAAAGCATTAATATTTATGTTAGAAAGATTCGTTTATTTAAAAGCTACACTTTTTTGTGTTATATTTTGAATGTAAACGATTTTGCCTGCCGTTTCTAAATTTGAATACTAACATATTTTCAGAAAAAACCGTTAATAAATCCTCAAATAGTATTGAGTTATTAAATGTCAAATTTTACGTTCTTATTAATTCTTAATATAGGGTAAGGAGAGGTAATTTGGTGATAATCGTTGAAAAAATTACAGTTTATAGGTTGTAGGGCTGTTTAAAATTAATTTAGGTTACCCAGATATTTTTGTCGGCGTTTAGGCGTTGTTTTCGTAGATTTTTTGAAATTTAATTTTTGTGTCTGCCACAACGAACATTTTAAAAACTTGCTACATACATATCTAGGTGAAGGTTGAAGTAGGTAAATTATTTGATGATAATAGTAAAGTTATTTGGTGATATTGAAAACAGAAGCTAATTTCAAAAAGAATGCAACAAAAAATTTATTGGTATTTATGAAAGATAATAAATTAAATTTTTTACAAATTATCTTCAACACACAAATCGTACATCAAAATTCCAATGTCGTCTGGTTCTTCTACTTGACATTTCTCATGAAAAGTTCCTTTGCAAAATGAGCACCATATCCATCCCACACCATTTTTAATTCTGACATCTTCCGAATATAAATTTTAGCATCATCCACATTGACAATCATTTTCGATTCTCTACGGCTTTTTTGTTTTAATCCCAGATGATCCAGATCGGTATGTTGCTTCAATTGATTTCGATATTTTTGTTTAGGTTAAGTATATGATTTTTTACAATTTTTTATTTAAAAACAAATTCTTCGTCACTATATTTACCTTTAAAGAGCCTTGAGTTACATATTTTTCAATGTAAGTAGTAATGTGATACATTTTGCTGAAGAATCACTTTTCCTTTTTGGTTTCTTGGCAATTGGTTTAAGAGCATGTATAACGGACAATATTCTTTCAATTTGAATCCTTTTTGATGGTGTTGGAGAAGATTGGTCTGGTTCATTAGCATCAGAGTTATGAGAAGAATTATTGAGAGGGTTAATCTCAATATTTGTTTCAGTGAACTGGAATGGAGCAGTAGCTTCTTTAGATATACTAGTGTCGTTGAATGGATAAATTCCAGTCTTTTCAAAAGCATGTTTTTATATCCAAGGATTTTCTTGATTAATATTAAAATTGGGTTTCAAATATCGTTTTAATGTGGACCACCGAAATTT
The DNA here is from genome assembly GCA_024586415.1 of Phrixothrix hirtus. Taxonomy (NCBI): domain Eukaryota; kingdom Metazoa; phylum Arthropoda; class Insecta; order Coleoptera; family Phengodidae; genus Phrixothrix; species Phrixothrix hirtus. Next base: position 6,058 of record JAHWXV010274881.1, on the reverse strand, counting down.
TTTTTTAGGCTCTATAGATCGATTTATTGCATTCAATCACTTCTCTTGCAGCATGTAGTAGTTTTGAAGTTGAAGTTTCGTAAGTACGATAAGAAAAATACTTCTTCTTGGCTGTTTTCAGTTTTCTCCCTTTTGATGTTTGTTCTGCGTCTTTCATTTTTCCTTATAGGTTATTTGGTGATAGCTGCAATTGACAAAACACGCTAATTGTATAATTTTCAACACTTATCTACATATATTCATGCATAAACATTTTTGCCACACATAACGGTATCAAAATAATATATTTTTCGAAGTACGCATTCGAAGTGCAACACAGTAAACTGGAGAAAACTTAACCTAACATGTATCCCCGGCTAAGATTATTACAATTGCACATCCACATAAATTTTCATAATCAAAGGAAAACTATAATCTCTAATTTATTCTGAACTCGTTCATACCAAACAATATTATATTTCTCTAGTATTAACCTCAGAATAAAATTCAGAAGACCCCGTTGAAAATGTGTCACAGAAACTTCCATTAATATCTAAAAACACAACGTGCACGTTTTGTAGAGAGTTTACAAATACGCCTTTCCATTATCATACATTTTTATAACAATCACAGAGACTGAGAGGACTATCATTTTCATTTTCTTCTTGAATGAACGGAGCTACGAGATATAAATCTCATATCTCCATCTGAATAAGTACCATTGAAAGCGATATTCTGTCGTCGGTACATGCGTACCGACTTCCCGTTGTGGATTGTGATTGGTTTCTTTCGCGGGACGTTTTTAAGCTTCAAAGATGTCCAACAGCTCTGGTACGCATTTCAATAACTTTGCAATGCCCTCGGCGAAAGTGACGCACTCCTTAGTGGCCTCCATTAGGAGGCGCCCGGCTTTCAGGAACTTATCCAGTGAGTAGCTTTTATTGTTGTTTGGTGGTGTCTGGGGCTCCTCCCCCTTCACTGCTAAGGCGTATGATACGCCTCCACGTGTGCGTTGGTCTGAATCTCGGAATGTAGGTGCTGTAGCCGCCGCAGTTGGCAAGCTTCCTGGCGGTTTAGGGCACCCTTTATAGCTGGCGGTGTGCTCTCCGCCGCAATTTGCACACTTCGGCGGGTCCTCGCGGCACTTCTTGCACTGTCCTGACTGGTCGTCTCCGCCGCACTTCACATACTTTGGTGCCGCGCAGTACCGCCGTTGTGTGTGCCCCAACACCTGACATCTGTGGCACTGAATGGTAGTCTTCTCCCTTCTCGGTGATTCTACGCTGATATTTAGCCCGACTATGATTTTAAGGCTGTTATACAGCCTTACCTTCCGGCGACTTCTCAATCTCCACGTGATTGAGTGGCATGGGAATTTTTTCAGCACCCCTGTGCATCCGTCTGACGGATAGCACATGGAGCCCTTGCCTAATCAGATCTTCTTTTATCGCCTCATTTCCAATCTCGATTGGGAGGCCGCAAATTACTCCTCTTAAGGGCTTATCTTTGTTCAGCATATAGGTATGGAAAGGGAGTTCTCGCTCCTTCAGGTATTTGGTGGCCTTCCTGAAGTTCTCCTAAATTGAGGGCTGCATTTTTATCCCCAATGCGACGTTCCTGGCGCTCTTGATGTTAATGCCGAATCTGTTGAAGTAGCTTGTTACCTCCAGGCAACATTCCGTTTTCCTAAGCACTATAGGAGGTGTTTGTGCTCTGCGCAGTTCTTCAGGCTCTTCGTTTTCTTCGGTTAATGCCTTAAACCTGTTTGAGGTAGCTATTTTCGTGGCAGATCCCACGTTGACCTGCCTGGAGGGTTTTCACTTTCTACTCTTCTGGGCGGTGAACCCGTCGGTGTTTGTTGCCTCAGATTGCGTAGGTGGTTCTTCATCGGATGAGTACGGCATTATGTCAACCAATTTTTCTGCATCACTCGCAGTGGCGGCGGCTTGAGACATAAGCTTACGCTCTTGTCGGATACGTTCGCATGTTGCGGCAATTTCTCTGAGATCTTCTAGAGTCATTCTGTCTACTCGGCCTTAAATGGAAGTGGAGGTTGACGTGGCTTGCAATATCCCGACCCACCTTTACTAATGTAAAAGAAGCCTAAGGCTAGTTCAAGAGTGTCAGAATGTTAACAGTCACTAAACCTAGAGCACGTCTGCACTCGGTGGCTGCTAACGCCGGACTCTGCCCCGATTCTCTGAGAGGACTAGACCCGGCATTCATACTATTCATACTTATATTGTGGCAAAATTCGGTGTATAATAGTACGGTGAAACTGCGCATGCGCGTAATACAATTTGAATTTTTCCTTAAAATTTGCTTGAACGTTTCAAAATGAGACTTTGATGTTTATTTCTATTATTAATAATTATATATTTGTAAAAACTAAATTCAAACAACTTTAAAGTATCGGTAAGTACAGTACAGCAACGCAAATAACATTTGGCAGTATATTATATCGCCTTTTTCGAGATTATATTAAAAAATGTTTTGAGTGGTGGCAATTTAAAAATTTGGTGAAAAATTACTAAACTCGCATTCCTAATTCAATTTTTAAATGTTTATTATACTACTAGTAAGCGTTATTGTAGTTAAAGTTTAATCTGTCACAAGTTTTTCAGGACATGCGCATTAGCACCGTACTATATGTATTCCCCACTCGTTCCCACTTGCCCCTTACAATAGCCACAATTGTTTATTAATATTTTAGATAGGAATGCCGGGTCTAGTCCTATTACGTCTCTGAACAATCAGTACATATCTCGCCATCTTCTGACGAAATTTTGAACTTCATAGAGTACAGGTTAGTTGATAATAAAAGAAATAAAAAGTATCACCAAATAACCTATACCACCAAATATATATTTAAAAATATTCGATATAGAAAATTGAAAAACTTTCAAACTATAATCTGTAATTTAAAAACATTGATAATTTTAATTTAGAAACCCTGAATATTTACAAAAGAAAGTATCATTGTCATAAATTGTTAGAATATCTTGAAAGCTAAAACATACACATTCCAAAGTTAAGTGATCGACGAAAAGCAATACGAATTACACAATGAGTTTAAAAATTTCTTACAAACTATCGGTTTAAAACTTTTATGTCACTTCAAGTAAAGAAAACATATACAAAACATTTTAGCTTTTTTGAACAATGCAATTTAAAATTTAATCTAAAATGATCATCATTTTTCAAATTTTATTGTTCCATTTTCAATTTGTAATCACTAAATTTTAACTCTTCATAATAAAATTTGCAAAGTGGTGCTTGAAGAACTTAAAAATGTAACATATTTAAATTATATTAAAACTCAAATTTAAAAGCAACATAATACAGAATTGTTAACATAAAACATCTATCGAAATAGATCAATCATATACTTATAAGTATTAATTCATCTGTTTAAATATCTTATTAATGTTTTCTGTGAATGCTTTATAATGGATCCAGGGCCCTAGGGTATATCTAACAATATTTTACCTAACAAATCTAATTAAAATTGTAGATTGAAAAAAATCTGGTGTGAGACAACACACGACGTCTCCTGCCCATTTTAAATTTAATTTGAAGTTATTGACATTAGCTACCTTCCTATACACCTACACTGTATACTCTAAAATTAATTTAAAAGCATAAATAATTCATCTATTTATAATTTCCCGTATACATGTACTAAAACATTTATAATTGAATTTTAAGCTAATTTAGAGCAAAAATAATTTAGAGATTTAAATAAAAAGTAACTACATATGTAAATAATGCGCACCAGTCATTAACATATTAATTTATATTCATTTTGGGAACGATAATAGCAACTGTCGCCCAGCCAATTAACTTGCCACGCGAAACACTGCTTAACTCCAGAGATTTCCCTCGATAATTCGCTTAAACAAATTTTATCGGAGAAACCTATTAGTTCGCGTAAAATAGCATTATAATCGTGAGAAACATGAAAAGTTTAAAAAAACCGTCAGAGCTGTTTTCGAAAAAATCGAAAGAATAAAGCAGCACTTCCTGTCATATTATTTGTGAGTTAAAGTATTTTATAAACTACAGATTAATGTGCGCTTCTTGAAGTAGGTAGGTGTTGAAGACTTGTAGAATCCAGAAATATAATAAAATAATTCCTTCTTAATTTTTCAATGTTTCCTTAAAATACTCTAAACTTAATACAAATCTCTGTATGGTAATAGTAATGAATGAGTTATGTCTAAAACGTAAATGTGATAAATAGTAAACAGATATTGAACTCAAATATTAATTTTTTCTCAGTTTGTCATTTCTGTGATAGGTCAGTCCAACAACATAATTTTGATTTGTAGTTTAGCATTTTGGCTTTGTTTTATTACAAAAACTTTTATTTTTGGAGAGTTTTGGAGTATAAAACTTTCTTTTTATAAGAAAGGTAGCGATCGCATTTATTATTAATATTATTATTATAAGCATATGATAAAATAATTGTATTTTTGTGTAATTTTAAATGATAAAGCAGGCTTCGAAATTGTTTTAAAAATAATTTCTCCCTTAAATATGCTTCCTAAATATCAAGTATTCATTATAAGCGAGTAATTTAATTATCAATTATTAAATATTACATTTAATAAAATAAATTTAAAATTGTAATGGCAACTTTAATTAAATTTCAACAATTTAACCAAATTGCTAAAAAATTATACATCTGTTGAATAATTTATCAAGTGTTGCAACATTGTGTTACTTAAGATTTTATTTACTCGATACTAGAAAAATTCGTCGCACAAAAAATGAAAAATAAATATAGAATGGTTCGAATTTCCAAATTGCTCATTAAGTAAATGTGTGTCATTATATTTTAACGATACGAGTGTTACCTAAAAATAATATCTATTTGATTAAAATTTCTAAAATATCACAATTTTTTAAAATTTTTTTACAGTCAAGAGCAACCCACTTGAAAAAGTGCTGTTATTCTGTAACACCCTATATAATATTTGTAAGCATATAATATCGTTGACAGCATTATTTTGCATTTTATTGTTCGGAACGTTTCTAGTGCAGTAGAACACTTAGGCCCGTTTCACATACGCGCGTGCAAAGAATCCTGCACACTATTTAAATACATATAATTCATATGCGTCCCAGCGAAATGTTGCGTTTAAATAATGGACAGCATTCGGTATACGCGCGTATCATACGTCTGCATATTTTACCAGTCTTGGAAATAAAATAGGAAAGCACTCGAAACCTAGCGAAAAGTGTCGAATTGTAAATTTTAGTTTCTTGGTTAAATTTATCTTGACTTGTACTTAATATTTATAATAAAATACCAACAGTTTTATATTTCACATCATGTATGCGCCTATTTTCAAATAAGCGGTTGACGCAGGGCTTGAGTCACGGGTCTAAACCCAATCGAGATCGGAAACTTTTTAACGGGGAAAAACTTAAAAATACTCTTTCTTCTCGAATAAGTAAGTAAAATAGTAAAGCCCGTATCAATTCAACGATTAACACGCCAAAAATCGTTACTGAGGTTAAAAATCCTCTAAACTTGATTGAACTGTAATAGGCATAGCAGTTATAGTTACAAGGTCGAAAGAAACCTTCACATTTCGCAACTTTAACCACAAAAACAAATACAAAGAAAAACAAAGAGAAGGAACAGAAGGATCGGTTTACCTACACATCGATCAATTTTTATATAAGCAACTTCCATTAAATTCTTATACTCGTGAACCATATATTTACTGAAACAATAATAAAAATATGAAATATTCTTTAACCTAATTATAAAGGGCGTCCCAATAAATCCTACAGATGTAGTTTTATATCGAAACTCATCATTTATTTATATCAGTATGCTATGGTTGATTATAGACCACAATATCCAACAAATTTTCTCTGTTTTGAATATATCAAGGTATGTTGATTGCCGAGTGGAGCAATTTATTTTATTAAGCGACTGCCTAGTTCAAATTTAAGCTGACGCGGTAATTTTTACTTTCTCTTACCTATATGAAATATAGAATAGAGAAAGTATTGTTTTCGTCCAAAATTTTCGATGTCAAAATTTTAGTGGAAATACACATTT
>JAHWXV010274798.1:0-16645 GCA_024586415.1 Phrixothrix hirtus | reverse complement strand
AAAATTGAAATGATTAGGAAATATATTAAACATTAAAAGCTTACCTGCAAAATTGTTGCAGTGATTTTAAAACAGTAATTAAAAAGGTAATTCGAAACCACGTATTAAGTTACAGAATTTAGTATCGTTTTCACAAAGAACGTTAGAAAATAAGGTCAAATTTACAATTATCTTCCGATGCGCATGACAAAAATTAAATTAAGGTTGTTTAGAAAGCTATAGGCGGGTATGGTTAAACATTATTTAAGAGTGAATAATGAATTTTGTAAATCAGAAAATGTTTAATAGTACTGAATTAATTCCGATAATACTAAAATAGAAAATGTGAAACCTGAAATAATTAAATCTGAGGTTAAAAATGAATGATAATATGAAAATTCAATTTAAAAAGGTGGAAAGTATGTAAGTAGAAAATAATAATTTATGAATGGGAATTTAAATGATTCAAAATTTAGAAACGGGCGTTACAACTGTGTAGCTGCATTATACTAACTGATTAGAATTTCTGGTTACCGGTACAGCAGCTAATTTTAGGTCCAGCTAGGCTCAGCCGATAATATGAAATCGGACGCTAGTATCATCTAAGCTTTGAATAAACAATACAAAAATCTGTCGAAATTAAATAAATATGTTGAATTGGCAGTTGTTAGATTGCAGCTTGTAACGATTATCGTGTCTACTGCTAGTTATAGTCATAGGCTTGTTACTGTATCGAAAAGTGTTTTTATTTCGCTCTGGGTGGGAATCATTGCCTTAGTGCGGATTCTTTCGGAACAATTACGCTCGAGTTATCTTAATGATACTGGTCTGTAATTAAACTTTACTTTTCAATAGTGCATTTAGTGGTTTATAGAGAAGCTGTGTGCTAAAACCTAACAATAAATAATATTTTAATTTTATTTATGCAGCTGCTAAATTAATTTTTTATTACTTTTTTCATCTTTGCAAAATAAAAGATTAATTTTTAAATAATAAAGTTCAACGCCTATTTACAGAATAATGTTTATAAGTATTAAATAAAAGCGAATTGGTTACCATGTATTAACTAAAGTAACTAAAAGAACGATATATAACGCAAAATAGCTGCAATTGTATTGAAACGACATTTCGGTTAACGATTTGCTTCATATTATATAGTTTAGACTTTAACCTTTATGAATTGAGGCCGGTATAGAATATATTTATATCTAACCAATTTTTAGTTCGACCGGCCAAGCAACTAGCACTTTTCCAGCTGAAGATTGTGACGTAAATTCGGTTTGGTTCGTTTAATAGTAAACTGTTGGCGAAGGTTCGATGGCTTTACATCGATACCTTCGTACCTGCATAAGTAGAAAAGTTCTACGTTAATCAATTAACGTATATCTCATTACCCATTTCAATACAATAATATACATTTCTACACATATTCGCATTCACACTATGTACAACATATATATTTTATGCTATGAACAATTCTATATTAGTTTATCATGTAAATAACAAGCCCTAGCTTGTCAAATGTCTGTTTCGTTGTATAGTGTTTTCATGGAGCTTTGGATCGGCAGGATATAAGGCTTGATATAAGATAGATTGGTTTTAATTAAGCTCGCCATTTAATACCTTTATATCCTAAGATTCATAATGGAGAAGGTAGCTTAAAACAACCAAAAATTATTTCATACTGTTTCCTGTGGTTCGACAACCTATTAAAAAACGAAAACTATCCGATTGTTTCATATGCTGGCTATAATTATAGTTATCGAAACCCATTCATATAACAATGTCTGCAGCCTGACAAGGGCGCCTGTCTCGTTACAGGCTTCCTGAAACACGTAGAGGGTTATATTGGTGTCCAAGAGATGTTGAATACTGAAACGCATCCACATACCCAAGATTCATAAGAGTCTCGAAATAGTATCTCGAGAAAATATTTGTAAAATGGAGTTTCAGGCAAGGGTAGGTTTGAGAACTTAAAATGTTCTAAATTGGTTTGAACTCAGTTGTGGCTATACTACGAGGGGAACTCAAATAAAGATCTACCTGACTATGAAACAAAAGACATAAGATTTGAATTACATTTTCATTTTTTTATAACCTCCCCCTATCCAATACACTGGAACCACTGCTTAATACCATCTAAATAGAACTGTTTTGATTTTTCTTCAAAATATTGACTTATTGAGTCCTTCAGCTCATCATCTGGCCAAAATTACTGACCTCTTAAACGTTTTTTTAAATATACGGAGGATAATCAAACTGCAGGAACTCACATTCGTTAAGTGGCCTTATGCACGCTGGGTTTGTCATGCAGCAACAAGATTTCTTTTTCTAGCAAATGGCTTCTTTTATTAGTGACGGCTGTTTTAAGATTTTTCAAGGTATTTATGTAGGTCTCTGCAGTAATTGTAGATCCTTGTGGTAAAAGACTCTTGCCATCAATTTTCCGGCCCAAGGTTAAGTTCTAAATTTTTTGGGGGGTTGCGACCCTTTCTGTACCTACTGCATGGTCTCTAATTTGCTCTCAGATTCCAAGTGATGTACCTAAATCTCATTTCCAGTTACTATTCTCGAAAACAGATCAGTATTTTCCTCTAAAACAATCAGATTTTATTATGTAAGTTGAAGAATTCGTGGAACCATCTTTGCTGACACCTAACTCATGCCTAATTCATAATGCAAAATGTTCCAATGAAAGAAGTTTTTACTCGTCTGTTTTCAAGAACTAGAGCTTCGACTTTCTTGCACAATGTTTCATTTGTTGCTGTTGTAGGTCTTCCTGATTTTCTCTACCCCATTTAAATTCGTTTGATCAAAATTTAACTTGGTAAAAAGATGCATTACATTCTCCATAAATTGCAATCTTTCGCTGATGGATAATTTTTGGAGCATTGCTTTCGTTCGGAAGATATTTAATCACACTTCGATGCTCGAGTTTAGCAGCACTCATTCTGTAGTAAATAAAAAGTTATTACACAAGCACTACTTAATTAAACAAAGTCAAATTACCCAAGCACAATCGCAAAAGATGAAACTATGTGATAGTCGAATTTGAAGTTTCTAAATCATTTGTTTCCTAGCTAGGTGGCTGTTTAATTGAATTCCCCTGGTATTTTCCCATTTTATCAGACAGATAAGGAATTTATTAATGTTGTGTTTTATTTGAATTTGAATTATGCCGCCCTCTATGTGTGAGTATTGTTTCATTGGCGTTTTTACAGATTTCTTTATACCTAAATTATGTTACAGTTTTCTATTTTAATAATACATTTCATTCTAGTTCTAGGTTCTTATTTAAGATATACATTTCGTTATTGTACTCCGTCATTAGAGGGAGCTGCTAGTATCGAATTACTTCTTTTGAAATCTTTCTTATCTTATAAGTTAAATTTCTTTTAATTCTTTATTAATATTTTATTTTTTTTTAATTAATATAATGTATTTATATATTTTTTATTAGTTTTTTAAAATACATAACCAAAACAGTGGTATATAACTAAATATACAGAGTGGCTAATAAAGATGGAACCAAAGCGCTGTTGTCAAAATGATTTGAGATATAGTTATGAAAATCCCAGAAATTAAATCAGATGTGTTTGTGCATATTGCAGCATGAAAAGAAAATTTTTGTCCGTATGATTTTTTGACACGGCCACCATTTTGATTTCTTTTGAATAGCAACATAGGTCTTGTCACACATCGTTGGAAAGGTTATTTTACTTTGATTACAAATATGGAATAGAAACAATACGGTCACGCAAAAATTATTAAATAATTACTCAAGATGTTTATTATAACGAATATCGTTTGACTTGAAACCTAATTATGTAAATATTCGAAAAATGTTTTTTAGATTGCTTATCGATTAAAAATTCTCAAAAAAGGATGCAATAAAATTTTTATGAAATAAAATTAATAAAAATTTCTTGGAAATCAAGAAAGATAACACAATTATCTAAGGTAAGTTATTGTCTGATTGAAGGTTTACGGAAAGTCATATCAAGTACGTTTGTGTTTAATCACGTTTTTTCCATTGTTCCGTATTAGTTAAATTCAGTTTTGTTAATGTTTTGACGTTAGTAGGATGCAACGATTAACTGAAACTGAACGAATTGAGATTTTAATGATGGTTGACTACGGTGACAGAATGCGCACACATGCTGAAGTTTGCCGTTTATTTAACGATGTGCATTCCAACCGAAATCCTATAAGTAGGTCGGCTGTTACAAAAACATATCAACTGTACATGCAAACAGGAAGTGATCAAGATTTCTCCATATCAGGTAGACCAAAATCTGTGGCAAATGAGGAAAATTCGTTTGCGGTACTATTAGATGTTATTGAGCAACCGAAATCAACCACGCGTCAACTTTCTATAAATCATGGAATGTCCAGAAAATCTGTACAAAATATATTCGAAAAGTCACTACTATTCATATAAAGTACATTTAGTACAAGAATTGCATGAAGACGATTTTGACAGACGCATCGAATTTTGTGGGCGTATAATGGAAGAAACAGCAGCAAATGTTAACTTCGCCAATTAGGTTGTGTGCTCAAATGAAGCAACTTTTACTTTACACGAATCTGTGAACCGCCATAATTGTCGGTACTGATCTGATAGTAACCCATACTGAGTGGAAGAAGCACATGCCGAGCACTCTCAAAAAGTTATTGTATGGTGTATAATCGTGGGTAGACATATTGTTAGACCTTATTTTATCGATGGAAATCTCACATCTGCAATTTATTTTTAGTTGTTATAAGAAAGTATTATTCCCAGATTAACTGGACAGTTTCCTAGTCCTAACGATCCAAATTCCATCGATGACAACATATGGCTTCAACAGGATGGTGCTTTACCATATTATGGACGTGAAGTACGCAACTTTTTAAACCAGACTTTCCCTGGTCGTTGGATTGGGCGAAGAGTGAATAATAAAGTGACCAGCTCTCTCTCCCCAGATTGTCGCCTTTAGACTTTCTTGTATGGGGGCATTCGAAAAACCGCGTCTATATAAACAGACAGAATAACATCGAGGATCTGAAAAATCGTATTCGTGATGTAATAAATAGAGTTCCTGAAAATTGGTTCCTAAATTTTTTAGAAACATTCAGCAATCGTCTACAATTTTGATAAGAAGTAAACGGTAACGTTTTTGAACATTTTATTCACCAAAGGCCAATTATCTGTCTAATCTAACATAAATTTCGCTAAATTAAAATTTTATTTTTATACTCAAATTGAAGATATTATTTTATTTTTATTTTTTGTATTATTTACACTTTATAATTCATTTAAAACATTTTAGCTACAATCGTTCTAATAAACGCTATTTTTGGAGTAATAGCACTTTTTCATTGCATATTCATAATCAAGGTAAAATAAGTTTTCCAGCGATGTGTTGCAAGACCTATGTAGCTATTTAAAATAAATCAAAATGACGGCCATGTCAAAAAACCATGCGGGATAAAAATTTTCTTTCCATGCTGTAATATGCAAAAACCTATCTTATTTAAGTCCTGAAATTTCCAAAACTGTAATTCAAACCGCTTTGACAACAGCGCTTTGGTTCCATCTTTATTAGTCACTCTGTATAAACTTATCCGTTTGTATACCTGATTTGACAACTGTCACAATTAACCTCAGATTTATTCTAGTAAATTAGTGTTTTTTCGGAATATGCTTAAACAAATATAAAAAATGTTGTTCGATATTCGTGCGCTGTCACATTTCAGGCCCTCAATCTGCTTTACAGAACTCGGCTGGCGTCTCGTTCTGTTAAAAATCGATCTTGAGTCTTTAATATGGGGTAGCAGTGCACTTGTGTCGAAAATAGCTACAATATGGACTTATTTATCTGTTTCATTTCGTTAATTCAATTCATTTTTGATACATAATGTTTTTGTAATTATTGTTTTCTTCAATTAATTATATGATCGCTAAATTTGGATATAAAAATTTGAATTTAGATCTTCTAATTAATAATTTGGGACAACCTATATGGCGGCAGTGTAGTAAATACTTTCTTTAACCATTTATTTTGTTTGTAGGAATGATTTTCACTGATTTAGAAAAATCATTCCCAGCAACCTGGTTATGATCGGGTAATGATGTAGCCAAATCATTTATATTTTACCATCACGAGTTCACTACTTTGAGGGGCGAATCTCCAAGTTAATCCAACATGAACAGTTGTTACCTGGATTTATGGCAGGAGCTTAGTTTGGACATTTATTTCGACATAGGAAGTATGAACGATAATTCTAGGTCTCTGGAGAGATTCTAGCTTCGGTGGAAGCAAAATTTTACTGCCACCGTGAAAACACTTAAATGAATTGTTCCTTGTTATGCTACATAGGCAATGCATTTACTTATTCCTAGGAAAGTACAGAAGGCAATCCTAATGCAAGGTAATGTCATCTGAAATTACAGTACTATAATTGATTTTGTGGTACTTCCCCAAACTGGTGACGGTATCTTTGCACTTCTCATGACGGATTCTCAACGGACATCAAGGCGGTCTACGGCAGAGAGTGGGCATAGGAAGGATTACAAAAGCGTGATCTTTAACCGTATACAGGCACGGAAAGGATGAATTTCGTATGGTATGAACGCTGTTTATGTAGTGATTGGAGTCATTTTGTCCTTCTTTTGCTGTGATTGCTGTCCCCGTTTAGCTATAATAAGCACTGCATTTAAATTTGAATAACCTAGATAGTAATTTAACGTTTAATGTGCTTCTTATTTTTATTTAATTAATTTTTTTAAGTAACTGAACAGCTTTCTACATTTTAAGAGATTTTTATAAAAGGTCTATTTGGCGCGCCTAATTATTCGTGAGTATTAGGCATTTAGCTTACTGTTTTTCTAGGGTGTTATTTACTCTCTAATAGCAACCCTATATCACATTTTTTTATTTATGCCCTCTCACACATTTGCGTTCTTTTATGCCGCAATTTAGTTCGGTACTTTCAATAATGCTTTTAATGAACACAACTATTCAGTTCGCATTATTTTGCAGTTATGTCGTGTCAGAAATACCTTACCACTTTGGAAATATCGCATAATTACTTGAAAGTTTTGCATCTAGATTCGATTTTAATAAAAGTATAAGTAAAATTCACTAAACACAATGTTTCACCGGAAGGTTGAAAACGACCAATTAATAGAAGCTTCTCTCTGCCTCTAGAAGTTGATTGCTTGAAATTAAATCATCTTAACAATTAATTCACTATCAACATAAGGATGGACTCATCTATTTCTGAACTTTAAAAGATAGGTAGCGTAAAATAAACTTAATTAGATACAGCTGTTTTAAGTACGTATGCGTCAATGTACTTTTAAAAAACATTATTGAAATAACTGCAGGGCGTCGCTACTTGCGACATATTTTATTACTTCAAATTCATTGATCAGTTGAAAATATTAATTAACTTTGGGCTTCGCAGAATGTAGAATACTGCCACGATGAGACCTGCGCATAACTAAGTCGTTTAAAGGTTGAAACAGCAGGTAGGCTATCGCTTCAAAGTTATTCAAAATCCGCTAGCTGATTTTTTCCTTATCAAATCTCACCTACTAATCTTTATATCCCTTTGCGCTAAAATTAAGAAAAAATAAATAATGACAGCGGGGAGAAGCCCTACAAAGATATTTTCACATAAATACAAGGTGGAAGAGGTGCACTTTTACCATAACTTTCTCACTTCAGTATTTGTTTCACCAATTTAGTTTAAAATTCCTAAGTTGATACGTCTTACATTTTTACAAACTCAGTATTGTAATCCGTCATAGTATTTCAATATATTGTAACGTTTTATTTTGACCATCCGATTACTTTACGAAATTTGATGGTAATTTTCTGTGACAAGAAATTTGCTTTTAATTAGTTTTGATAATATATATAAAGTATAACATAAAAGTATTATGAGTTGTGATACTTTATTGAATGAATCCTCAAGTGGTTTATTAATTAGATCACGAGGAACTAATTTAGTAGATTGAATAATGTATTTTGTTTGAAATCTGTAAAGTCGGTATTTGTCCCGGTAAGCGCCTCTTACTGGGGTTTTGAATTGTAACTATATTTGTATAGTTTTGGAAATGTTTGGTTATATACAAAATTGTCTAAAATCTTCTTTCTTCAAGACCGTACACGAACATGTACAAATTATCGAAACAGTATGTCGATGTAGTGTTATCTTGTTAAACTTGCCCTTTAAGCCTGCTCTATTTTATTATGTGGGTACGTATTTAGGTTCTTAAATTTATGAAATCACTAATAATGGGTCAAATTACAACATAAAGTACCCTTCTGATGCGCCAGGAATTATAAGTTATACTAATTCAACCGCGAAGTTGTTAGCTCGTGTACGCATCATATACGCCAATTTTTAGTGTTAGCCTCAACCTCAAAAGGCACATTCAATATTCCTTTGCTTTTGGCATACGTTCGGAAAAGAATATAAGTGTTATCTTACAACCGCCACTCCTGACAGGATAAATATTGTTGTCAAAAGTACATGATTTCCTTGAATTTCTTTCTTTTGCCCGTTTATGTAACACCTATATGTAGTACCTGTGTCACTAGTTTTTTTTAGGATAGATACCTAAAGGTAACAAAGAAAACTTGCTCTAATGATGAAAGAAATCTTACGACGAAATAGGAGCATTCCCGTTCGAGTTTTACTGCCGTCCCGTCTCCGAGAAATTAGTGTAACGAGGCCATATTTTTCTTTTAATTGTATGTCTGTAATTTCAGCTATATTTGTATGTGGATTTCGCGCTTAATTCCATGAATCCTAATTGCAGTAGTGATTTAGTTAATTAAACGGAATGGTAAAATGCATGGAAACTGCAGTGAATTTACGCAAAGCGTATCAAGCATAATCGGTAATTGCAGTAAACAATTAGTTAAAAAACCTTTACTAGCAATCGTTTGCTGACATACTGTTTTTACATTTAGCAACAAATGTAATTGTTGATATTTCAAGAGAAACCAGTTATGCAAGCTATCGGAAAATGTTCTCTCATTTATCCTGTGAAATTCAACCCTTTTTTATGATTTTGATGCCCTCTTCTAATCAAAACTTTTGCACTGAAGTGGAAAAGTAGGTAATTTCAAAAATATGATATTGTTTTTCTATGCTTTAGTTGCGCTCATAGTTAACTTAATTTTTTGGGTTAGTTTTAGATATTTATCATGATAACCTTTTTCAATAATAAACGCAATATTTAAATGTCTAACATCAGAATTCCTTAAATTTATATTGATATTTGATATGGTTTATTAACTAGATTAATACAGGTTTTCATAAATTGCTTATAAGTTGAATGGAATTTTAGTCTTATATTTGACAATTAAGACTAGTCTTTAATTTGTAGAATTTTTGTCTATGTGATGTTTCCCACTTCGTTATCGGAACTCCTAGAATTGCGATAACTTGCATTAATTATTCACCTAGTTAATTAGATTTTACATTTCGGTAACAATTTAAATTATCAAGATTTATATTTTTACTAAACATTTATATTGTTGAACTAATTGTTTCTGACTAAATAAAACGAAAAATTGTTTATCGCGGATAATGCTTTGACTGATTCCGGCACTTACCGTGGTTACACTTTTGCGTTCATTAAAATTGATTTACATTTCACTATTTTATTAAACAACACCCGGAATTGAACTTGAAAGTCGTGGCCACGTTATAGAGTAACATTAAATATTTTTGTAGTTCATTGCATTATACGCTGTCTATCAGTGTTGAAAGTTACATATGAAAATAATCGTTAACTTATCTACGTGTGGCGCTATTATTTTTCACACTAAATTAAACCGTTTAAATAGCAAGAGATTGAAATACTTTAAACGTGTTGTATCCAAATTTCCGGCTAAGATACTTTTATTTTATAAAAGTATTTAATTTAGCGAACTAGAAAAATCGAAAGTTAGAACATTTTAATTAGTTTGTAAGTTATAATCATTAGAAAATTATTCTTAAAGTACTTTCGTAGGGCGTCTGGTTTATGATTAACCAGTATTGGAAATTTTCTATTATCGACTTCGTTAATAGTGGTGCATCGACAATAAATATATATTAAGTATCATGGATCTATTATAAAGCTACAGTTTTTAATTCAACTTCATAAAAAGTTTGTATTATTGTTCTAACTTAGTAATTTTCATAAATTAAAGTAGTTATGTAAATTGTAAATTTTGTTTTTATGTATTACTTAAAATAATCTAACTACTAATCCAAGTAATTTTATTTAAATATGTCTGTACAGACGGGACTTCGATTTCATTGCATAACGTGGATTTAATTATTAGTTGTTATTCAAATAGAGAATATACGACTGTAATATGTTTTTACGAGTCTTTACATCAATTTTTAATGTGAATTCAATTACGTTTTGCTTATAAACGATGTTAAAATAGTAACACTTGCATAACTCTATCTTATGTTTTCATTATCCATTTAATTAGATAAACTTGTCCCCCGTTTAAATGTAGTTATAGTTGATCAATCGTAATTACGCGAACTATTTCTTCAAATTTCAAACACGCCTGTTTTAGTAGTTTATTACACGAACATTATCCAAAATATCAAATATTTCAAAAATTTATGTAATCCAGTAACGTCAAAACATTTTGAAATTTTCTATTTTAATGTTAATTTTAACGAGTATTAAGTAAAAACTGATGCTGCCATGAGCATAGAGTATGATACGATAGGTATATTTTAACCAATAAAACATGCTTATTTCTTAAGATAGTCATTGAATAACTGAACACCCACAATCCAGCAACGAACAATTTTCATAAAACCGTCACGAAATAAGTCCACGCTCTGTTTCCCTAACCAGGCTCCAACGTCTTTTTGAACTAAACGGGGTAAAAATCTACTTATATTGATTGTAACAAATTTTTCTGCAACTTAATTAACGTGTGCGATATTTAATCTCGAGTAGCATATTTTCCACTAATTTTTCCTAAAATATAAACATAATATGGAATATTTATTTTATAACTAAATGATACATGTTGGTCAAAGCGAATTAAATTATGCATAAAATATTACCGTTCTACTAAATTAAATTCTGCGGGTCAAATATATATTCCCGTATTAAGCAACGTAACTTTATTATGTGTATCAAAGGGTTTGATATGTTTCCGGAAGGAAATTTAAATTGTTTCAAGATCAGTGGCTTTTGCTGTTTTTTCAATCATCTTTTTAAAAGATTTTCCGTGCAGAAATATATCCAACACTTCGTTATCATTCATTTGCAGATGGTAACTTCTAAACTACAATTTTAATGTATAAA
Organism: Phrixothrix hirtus; assembly: GCA_024586415.1. Taxonomy (NCBI): domain Eukaryota; kingdom Metazoa; phylum Arthropoda; class Insecta; order Coleoptera; family Phengodidae; genus Phrixothrix; species Phrixothrix hirtus. The sequence goes on along the minus strand of JAHWXV010274798.1, from coordinate 5,337 downwards.
TATCTAAAGTATTCAGATTTGTGTGCCTATCAACTAAGTTTTAGGTAAATATTAAAGTTTCCCTTTTAGTATCACAATTTCCAGATCTGATTAAGATTTAGCACTTTGGCATAGTTTATTACTTAAAGCTTATTTTAGAAATTGAGACTAACGACTTTGCTATATATCATTGATAATTTAGTCGGGAGTACCGTTGTATGAATGTATGTATCTCTGAAATCAACCTGATACCGCGGAACGTCAGGCAAATTTACGTTACTTTTGAAATTTCCGAATTCATTTACTTGAAACGCTAGTCATCGTTCCTAAATAAAGCCGGTTCCCATTTGCTTGCATCGACATTCCTAATGTCTGTATATAAACGTTTACTATTTTAATTCAATTTTCAAAACACGAACTTATTGTCTAATAATATGAAAATCTTCCGTCAGAAGAGTTGTGCCAAACCAAGGGATTCAAATTTGCTTTCTTTGAACTATTTACGGGTAATGTCCGAACAGATATCTTTTCAAAAGTCGTAACGTTTTACTTTTCATTAATTTAAAGACAAAACTTCACGTTTGAAATTCCCTAGGTTGATTTCATTCACATGTCTAGCGACACCTGATGGATTTATGTCCAGTTGGATTTCTATTTGCAGAAACCTAGGACATTTTACCACCTCGTCACCTTGTGGCGTTGGTTGTACCATTGGCGTGAATTTAGGAAATACGCAGTTCTATAAGATAGTTTATTTTTATTTTGAAATATATACCGCCTGCTATAAATAATAAATACCATGAAAGTGTAGCTCCATCGTGATGAAATTTTCAGAATATATTATGTATTTTATTGGTAATAAGCAATAATTATTATTTCAAAAAAATGGCAACTTTTTAATCTAGTTCCTCTCGAGATCATAGAAACATTAAGAAGTTTTGAGTATTGTTGTTAGTGTAACTGTTACAGTCACATGGCGGATTATTTTTGAACGTTAGCTGATTTTAAATAAGGAATATATTTATTCATCTCACCCATACTTTTTTTTAAAACAAAATATCAATTAGAAGGAACACATTTATTTTTATCTACTGATTAAACAATAAAATACAATCTATCTAATGTAGTGTATAACTTGCGAAGTTAGTTGATTAGTTGTCATTTCTTCAAAAAGCCTTATGTTAGCCAGTGTATAGCTTTCCAACAATCTAGATATTGTCCAATATATTCCTAGAAGTTTATCTCCACTAGTACAATGTTGGCATAGAAGGATGACGAAACACGAATAATGACGAAACACGAATAATGACGTAGACCATGTCCTGAGAGCCCTAGAAATAGTACATAACCTGTGCTCTTTGACTTGTTCTTTGGAACATATTTTTAACAATAAGGTTAGTGAAGATGTTTGGAGCATCCATACTAACCATAAAATACCAGTGGGGTCGATTTACCGGAGAATGCAATCATTTGGACTGAAGTGATATCGTAAATTTTATCCGTAACTCTGAGCCATCTGACTGTACGGCTGAAGTAGTGACTGAAACGTAAGTTGTCTTTAGCAACGAATTGTGATTATGTCTGTACCCACCGAGAAGGACGAAGAATCTTCCACCCTCAACAGCCCTTAAACTAGGAGCGATGATATGGGGAGTTATTGTTTATGGAAGTAAGTTTCCACAACTACTCATTCTATAACATTAAACGTTATCCGTTGCATCAGAACATGTACGCACAAGTAGGAAAATTCTACTTTGCAACAGGGCTTTTTCGTTTTCAGAACTTGTCAAATATTGCACACCTATGGGACATGATAGGCCACCTTCATCCACCACCATTGACTTTAGACGAGAATATCTCTGCTTTGAGGAGAGGTAACTCATCATTGAAATTGTTTTTTCTTGAAATTTTAATCAGTTCTTATTACCAATAAGACATATTTTCTGAAGGGTTCATCACTGTATTCCTTTATTTACAGCAGCTTTTGAGGGGTAAATATTTCCTAATGGGTTTCGATTTTAGAAATTGGAAGAGGATAGTTATTTTATTTGTTTTTTACTATTGATGGCTGCACTTACATCGGTACATTATAAAGAAGTACAGAGTTATTATTTTGGAATGATCTGTTGATATAATTTTGAAATTTATAAATTAGGCGAAATTTCCTTTCTTTGAAGTAAAGCGTGGTGCTGTGCCAGATAATAGTTATGAACCACTAATTTAAAGTTATAAAAATCTTCAAATGTGGCAGTTAAAAAGTGGAATTTGGGATTTGTTCTAGATATATCAAAGATAAGACGCTGGCGCTAATTATAACACTTTTCTAGTTCCTTCACTTAACTTTAAACTTTATACGAGTTTATTTATCCGAAATAAAGTTTAATTAATACTAATCACACATCGATTTATAGTGTTATCAATTATTTTCTGTTACAGATTATTTCCAGTTTTATTGAAGCAAATTACTGATGTGAGAAAGGCTTATCTTCAATTTTTATAGTGTTACTCTTTGATTTACGTTGACCTAGCTTATTTATCATCGTATTAATTTATTTTATGCAACCAAACACAGTAAGGTCTCGGCACTTTATTTATTTCAACTGATGCTCCTGTTTAGTTTCTTCAAATATCTTGACATACTTTATTTGTTGATTTATTGTTTTATCTTTAAACACATGCGATTTTGTGGTTTACACACATTATATAGTATTATATATAATATGTTATATATGTACGTATATAACAAATATAATACTATGATTAAATAGCTAAATGGTGCAAGTTTTGTTTATAGCCCTCTCTGCTTACCGTGTTACAACTGGCCGTCAGTCAATAGATATAAATTGTCGCAGAGTGTATATGTCGCTAACGTAGTTCTTATGTCACAGTTTCTTTTATAATCTCAATACCGTTTTTGTATCAAAATAAGTTCAGATCATTGTTAAATAATTACTGACCAATACCAATCTTTTTTTGATTTTAGTAGACAAGAATTTAGTTTTAATATATATTTTCATTTTTGATTTTAATAAATAATAAACCACTTTGTTATATAGATTTGCATATGTCAAAATTATTTCCATTTTCAAATTCAATATATTATGTCTATTTTATTTTGTATCGTATTTTAGCTGTTAGTTGTTTAATGTGTTTGTCTTTCGTAAGTTTCGATATAAAATATCCATCTACTTAAATGCTCGATGCTCCCTTTTCGGCTAATAATTTAAAAATAACCGTACCCGTCATTACGTTTGCATAAGGATTTTGTAAAGTACACCACGTAAGGTATAATTCCAACTTTGACAAATAATTTCGCCCCTGAAGATATTGTTTAGTATTCTTCCTGGCTTAAAACCGGGCGGCGCCCTGTTTCATTTATATATTAATTGAAAGGCGATAATTCGTAGTGTATTCATTAGAAAAACTATAATAGATAAGTCAATCCACCCCTTCCTTCACTGAGCAAATCAAACATCAGTATTTTTGCACCATAAATGTCATTTTGATTTGCCATACAATATATAACATAAAATGTAGTCTACTTTGAGCAGGTCTCCACTTGCGCATTCGTGGTTGCAATGAAATTGCGATTGTTAAAATTTTATGTGAATGTCTTCCGCAATATTGCTGAATAACACCAAACGTAATTGTTTTGTAAACTTATATCAAAAAGTACATGTAACATCGTTTGGATAAATAGCACGATCCATTTTTAAATAAAATGTCTTTGTATATTTACTGTAGGTAAAGGTTAAGTGCATTCTACAATGTTAAAAGGAAATAAATAAATGCAAGCTGCAACTGTTATTATAAATTTATTCATTAATTCTAATGTAAACCGAATAAGCATAGTTACAGCCGGCGTCAATCGGTTCAATAAATCAAAGTGAGGTGGCTATGAATTATTTTCACTAATCTTCAACGATATAGATGCAACGTAAGTCTTTTAAAAGAATATAAATTGATGAAGTATTAGGAAACAGGAAGAAACAATAAATTAGCGAATGTCAGACTTATATAGCAGTAATCACGGGGATAAAACTGTGTCAGGTGGCTACGTGCTCGACAGATGCATCGCAATTTATAGATGTTTTATATATTCGCCCCATTCGCAATATATAAATTCTTGAACGATGTAAAGGAGCGCGGCAGTTAAGGATAGCTACCATGGCACTTAAATAAGAGTAACAGTATTTGCTTTCAAAAACACGGCGGCGGCCTTTTTGGTTGATTTGAATGGAACCAACAAAGATTTAAAACTTGGAAGAGATACAAAGAAGGCCAACTGCTAACAAAGGAAGACATTCAGAATGCATTTTAGGGAACTTATAAGATGATAAGGTTGAATAGAATAATTTCGCGAACTTCAGGACACTGCCAATAAAATCGAGCAGACTTTTATAAAAGTTGAAAACTGTCGGTAATGTTTTCTTTTTTCAGGATTATTTTGACGCATTCGGAAGTTTAGACAAATTATTAGGATTGCACTTAATTTGAAACGGATCAACACTAATAAATCTGTTATATTTTCTGTTTTAATCACGCAATGTACTACAATAGCAACCGTATATATTTAAAATTAATTTGCATAATTGTTTGCACCTTTGATATACTCAATTTTAGAATTGCTTCGGTTATTTGAATAATACTTTTAAATTTTGCTTTAATTTAGATATCCATTTAAATTTAAATTAAGTATAAAAAATAATATTGGTGGTTTTTAGAATTCAAAGCATAACATCACCGTCTATGAATCTATATGAGGACATCAACTGCCAGTCAATGTAAAATATACATAGAAACGTTTTTATCAATACAATTATGGCATCAACTTCGATTTTAGATCACTCTCTAACGGCAATTTAAAGTAAAAATTACGTTTACTTGCTACAAGTTTGAAACTTATTCTAATGGACAGAGCTTTTACAGAATATGTGCGAGGGAAGGAGCCAGACAAAGTGAATAAATAATTACTTAGTTAACAACAAATGCTCGCGAAAATCGTAAATGCTATTGACGTGCTCGCTTCAAATAATTTATATGAAAATTTGGTTCATTCGTTTTCTTTAATTTGGTTAAAAAAGAAAGGGTATAAAGCCTATTTCTTCCGCGACACAACCCTGCAAATATTTTTAAATTAGTAAGGACAAATGATAAGTTGTTGTTTCTTAGAGGCTGGCTTGTCAATTGCGTACTCAAGGTTGAAAATTGTTGAATTAACAATTAGGTGGCTATTTTGAGATCTTAAGTTGTGTAAGTTACTAATTTAATGTTGCTATACAAAATTTTACATAGTTTAGTAGAATCGTGCGGAGACATATTGAAAAGAATTAATCTATTAGTACCAAATATTTCATC